>JAOUZG010043444.1:1537906-1569387 GCA_026289955.1 Argiope argentata | reverse complement strand
GGTGGGGAGACGAATGACATTAGGGCGTGAGTGAGTTAGTGGTGATATTGCCTGTTGTTTCTAACGCACCTGATGACTTTTTCTGCCGGTAGAGGGCGCTACAACAAATGTACGAAAGTTGCTTATTCAAGGTAGTGGATCACCATCGTGGAAAGTGAATGGTAGGACCTATAGAACCAAACTTGCAACCTTAGGGTTTGTAGCCGAGAAACATAGCCTCTAGAAAAAATAATTACTCCTATCCAAAAGTTGTGATCTGGCTTATGAACCCCAATATCATCTAATTAAGTACTTCAATTTTATCAAAAAAAGACTCACGTTATATTGTTTTTAAATGTCTTTGAAGTATATTTTGGCTTCAAGAATCTTCACAAAACCAATTCGACATGCATATCAAAAACCCGAAAACCATGAGTTGATCTCCTTAGTTCTACTTTAAAGCTCTGGTAAATGAATGATGAGTTTCTAAGAACAATAACACGGGGATTGAGGTCAGTTATCTGATATCATATAACTTATAAAAGCTGTTTTCTTTTATGTTATTCTAAAAATAAGTTCAGGAAAAAAATATGTTTTAAGGTAGTGGAATAGAAAAAGAGCTTTACCACCAAATTTGAACCTTTTGTCAAGGAAGGTTGAGATTCTCAAGGTGCCAGTCTTAGGAAGCGCCTTGAAAATAAACCCTTAATGTGTTTATGTTGATTTTTTTAAGAGGGGAAAAAAACACCCTGTTTCAGGCACTGTTTGCATTTACTCAAGCTCTAACGTTTATTTGGTGGTGAAACTACTTCATTTTCCCTCGGTTTTCATTTGTCATCGCAATACCAAAGCTATTTCGAGTAATTACTAGCCACAGATTAGCCTTTTTTTTATTGAACATTTTAAAAATACCATGCACAGGTCTTTGAGAAATAGGTATGCAACACATTTAATATATAAATTACCGACAGAACAAACGAAGAACAACCCTGACTGAACCTGGACTCGAACCCAGGAAGCCCAGATTACGGGGAAGGCGCTCTACTCCTGTGCCAGGATTTAAGCTCAAAGAAATTGGAAGTGTGAAAATTATTGAATAATTAAAAATATTTTTCTACTATTATTTTCTAAATTTATGAATGTGTTTTTTTTTCTTTTTAGAATTGCAGTCTGGATTTTATCAACCAGTATCATGCATCCCCATCAGCATTATGAATTCATTTCAGCTTTCGTCAAATTATTTATGCGAAACGAGATTCAATACCTCATTGTATTCTCATTTCCATTGATTTAAAATTTAATAAAAAGTTTGAAATTTATTATTTTTTCTTTCATTTTAAGCGAATCGCCTTTGAAGATCTGTTCTTATTTCATAATATTAATGATATTGATTTGATTCCGTCACTTAATTTTAAAATTTGTTTACTTCACTTTTGATAAACTCGAAGCATTAAGTTCTGCATCAAACAAAGAAATGATTTGGGAAAAATTTAAATAAATAGTGCATCAGTATTTGAATTTCTTTGATTATACTGAATCATAATACATTATTTATTTTGTCTACAAGGAAACTTATATAGTTAATAACTTTAAATAAAAATATTCAAAAACTGCTTAATTGGATTATTCAAAAAATATGTGATTTTTCTGAAAATTAATTTTTTTTTCCTGATTATGTATTATTGCAATTTAAATTATAACTATGCAACATTTAATTAATTTGGAAAAGGCAATTTAATTTTTAAAATATGAATGTGTAAATTAGATTCTAGAAAAGATATTTTATAGTAGACGAAAAAATATATTTGAAGTTTCATTAAAAAATGAATACGGGAAAACAAGTGGCATTAAAACTGCAAAAAAAATGCTAATCAACAAATGTTCTATACAATAAACTTAAACAATAGAAAAAACATTAAACATCCTAAGCAACTAAAAACCTAACTGTATTTTATTAAAACAAAATGAAGTAGTGGTACAAATTAAATATCATAATTAATTTTTAAGATTTGTGAAAATTAATTCTTAGTGACTGATTCTACATTGTTAAAAGGATAATCTGATTTTAAATCGGTACGCAAAAACTAAAGATAAAACTATTCTTAAATTATTTTTGAACAAAGTAAATCATGAAATATAAAAATTTAATAAAGCAACGAAATCATTTTAGCTTTCATTCCAACAAAAAAAGCATTGGTGGAAATTATATTGTTTTCTAAATATGAGGGTTACCTATAGTTTTCTAAAAATAGATGGTATAAAATTTATCTTCATATAATAATATTTCTTCAAGTTTTAAGGTAAAAATGTCTAAATTTTATGTAATTCTCAATTAATTATAATTTCAAAAAAAAAACTTCCTGTTGTATATTTTATCTTTCAATTTATATATATATGTAATGATATTTTAAACTCTAATTTCAGTTGCAATTAATTTTCAAGTTTTTGTTTTAACTTAGTTCATAGTAACTTCATTCTATTATTTCCTGATCCATTCCACTTTTAATATTTATAAACCAAATGAAGTATCATAAAAATACGTGCCAAGTGGATGGATAACAAATCACAGGTGTAAATATTTTTTAAAGGATTCCTTGCATGAATACTAAATCACTGTTTTAAACAGACTCTTTTAGAAGATTCATGCGTTTCTCTTGTCAAGATCATATGTATAAGACTTCTTTTCAGAAATCTGCACATATGTGCATTTATGAGAGTATCATAGTATATAAGGCCAGAGGTAGATTATTCATTCCTTTTTTAAGCCTTGTAATCATTCTTCTGCTGTTGTGCTGCTCAGCATGCTTTTCGAGATGGAATAAAATCGAAATTTAAACGTTCAGCATGTGTTTTTGCCATGATTTTAGGCCACGATTCTACAACCAGTTTTCAATTCAAAATTAATATGGCTTACGTTACATGTATGTACCAAATTTGGTACTTTAGATACAACGATCTAGACTTTAGTACATCAACAGACACTCAGTTTTGTTAATGGTAAAAAACAGAATAATTTGATGAATTGAGATAATAAGTTACCCCATAATAAATTAAACAATAATGCTTATAGATGGATACTAGTTTCGCAAAATTTACGAGGATTACAAATTTCGTTCACGTGATACATGTCAAATACGTCCCATCGGCATAATAACGAAATTCGCCGTTCGTTTTACAGAAGAAACAAGATCGCAAAGTTACAACACAGCCCTAAGCGATGTGAAATTAGATTCTTGGTCTTAGACTATGATGATTTAAGCAATGACGTTTATCATGCTTGTAATGCCTCGTGAAACAACAAAATACATTCCATGAATTTGCTTTTATTAACTAGGCGAGACATTTTTATTGATCGGGTAATGTCTTCGGAATTATTTTTAAATTAACCCTTTCAGTCCTGAATTTTTAAAATGTGGAATATAAAAAGAATTGAAGGAAACAAGTGATAAGGATCACCAAGAGAACATACTCATTCAATTTTATCTCATTGTCACCACGGGTATGGGAGCCAGGAAGTCGAAGCAAATACCACCATCAGGTATGAAAAGAAATGAAAATAAAGAACTTAAAATGCCGCGGTGGCAAATGACATCGGGAGGGGCGAAAGGGATGAGGCCAATAAATTTGAGATCATCGTTTTAAACTAAGTCGTTGAAATTCAAAACATCTTTCTTTTATAATGCTCTTTGTTGTTTTTACTAATGGCACTTGCCATGGACAAGAGCGCTGACGACCGTCAGCAATTTCAAGCCTATTCAGCGTCTCTTGTTTTTCTGAAGCGCCAACTTGGGCCAAGAGTACGCCTGAGCTACTTCATGCGTCACATTCGCTTGCACAACCCCTTTTTAAGGGGGAGCACATTCACGCACCTCACAGATAGAGCACCGAAGAACAAGCACACCCGAACTGGGACTCTAACCTGGGACACCCTGATCACGGGGAAGACGCGCTACCCCTAAGTCAGGACGCCGATAAAATATTCTTTATATATAACTTGAGAAACAAATTTAAAGAAGGTTCTAATCTCCAACACAATACCGTAATATAATTTTTTTAGGGTTTATTTGTTTATCTTTATTTTGTTTTTTAAAATTTACTCTTAATCATATTACAGCACACAAACGCAATATTGTTAACGCTTGCATGTAAATGTAATAATTAAAACTATTAAGGTGTTATCGTAAAATGCATTTAAAAATATTTTGAATGCTTAAATTCGAGAAACAGCCTTTCAAAGCGTCCTTAGACATGCTGAAAAAAAATATAGGATAGATTATAGTACCATCTCGATATTTTTTGAGCTTCTAATAGGGCTCACATTAAACACTTATAAGTGTGTTGAAGTTAAATTTTTAACTACTATTTTTTATTATTTATTATCTATAACAGAGAGGTTGTATTTTTTTTTTGTTATTTTCATGAACATTTTATTAAAATTCTAAACTTTATTTCGTAGAACTAATTATATCTATCATTAGTTGAGATTGTTTTTAATATGATCCGTTGGTTTGATTTTTGTAAAATCAAATGAAAGACAACTTAATTGGTTGTCTGTTTGCACGGACTCCAAATATGTAAGCTTTTTTATCATCTTTCAATGATGATGTGCTGTTTTCCGAAGATGGATTGCAAATTATGATCAAGAACTACAATAAATTGTATAGTTCCCATATTTTCGCATAAAAACCTTTCAGGACCACTTCATCAAATTCCCACTAAATGGATCTTCTAGAATCATTTACTATCAATTTGGATTCAAATTTCTGTAGCAAAATTCTATAATCTTATTGCATCGGTTTTGAAGATGCAAATTATTGTTCTTCTTGCAGAAGTTATTTCAGTTATTAATAAGATGGCTTCAGTACTGCGATTCTAATATGTAGGGTCTTCCAGCAAGACCAGATAAACTCTGCACAGCCAGATTCGTTGTTTGGAATACATAAAAAATTCCCAAAGAACTATACCCCTACGACCCATAATTTTCGAGAGAAAATGTAGGACGTCATACCCGATTTACGAAAAACAAACCTTTATTTGAAACATGAACGTTAGTACTTGCCTAATTTTACATAAGATGTTCGAAATGTCCCCCGTGCATATGGAAGCATGCATTCCCGCGTCGTGCAATAGTTGACTATTCACGTTTTAGCATCGTAGAGTCCAAAAATGTAAACACACTGTGAAGACGAATGGCCTGCGTCCATTTCTGAAATAATTGGGTCTCGATAAACCAATTTCTTTACATGGCCCTATACGAAGAAATCTAAAGGGGTCAGGTCTGGAGATTATGATGGCCATGAAACAGGACCCCGACGCCCAATCTAGTGGCCAAGTAATAGTTGTTACATTTTCTCTCGCATTTTTCTCGAAAATTATGGATCGTAGTGGTGGAACTCTTTGAGCATTTTTTTATGTTTTCCAAACAACGAATCTGGCTGTGCAGAATTAATCTTGTGTAACTGGGGCTTTTTCCAAAATTCGGTAAATTACTACATGGAAAATTTCCCACGGGATTTAAATATTTCTTGTTTAAAAAAATTTCTACATATTAATATTCCTGAAACATTATTTGTGAAAAATTATTTATTTTATGTTTAAATAAAATAAAGATATCGAATAAAATTAATAAAATAACTATTTTTTACTCGATATCAAACCAATCAGAACTAATGGACCAATAAGGAACATATATAACGTATCAGAAACATTAAAAAATTCATGTTTGAATGTTTGTACTAAAGAATACTTGAATATTTATGCGTATTGACCATCACAATGACATGTTTATTCCCTACATAATGATTAACGATGTTAAATCAATGAATTGCTGAATGAATAGAGATATTCTCAGGTCAGAATATTTTTTAATAATAGGACAGGATAATAATCGTTATCATTAAAAAAACTCAACATGAATGCTTTAAAAAATAATTTATTTTCAAATGATTAACAAAATATAAAATACAGTTTCTCCAAATTAAGATAAAGGAAAATTTTGTTTAACAAGATTATTGATTTTTAATGTAGTTCAAAGATATTTCTGATCATTGGCAAGAAAGACTTTCTAAGATACATTTCCTGAGAAACCATCGCATTATGACCTACAATAAATAAGAATAATTAATAAAATATATAATATAATAAATACCAACATTTAATAGATATATTATTAAATATAAATAACTTTACAAAGAACTAAAATATAGATTTTAATACGATCACATCTGTAGCAATAATTGGTAAGTTGGTTTGAAATTTTATGGCACAAGAACCAATAGGAAGGTTGTAATGCGCCAAACAAGTTATTTTTTAATTCAAAGCCCAACAAAAACTATTTCTATAAAAGTGATACAAGATTAATCATTAATAAATCGATGAAAAAACTCGAGTTATAATGTATCCATAATAACGAGTTCAAATTAAGGGAAAAACCTATAGATTAAAAGTTAATAACGGCATATAGCAATAGAATAAAACTTAATAATAATAAATATATTTCTGAACATTTAATATGACTTTAGAAAGAGAATTACAAATATTCCTTTAAAATAATAAATGGAAAAATTTTCCTTCTATATGTCAAAAAGCACACATCAGCACAAAATTATACAAATATAAATAGTTCAATAGGATTCTTTAAATGAAATAAATCGAAAGTCTTATTACTTCTTCAGTGTCAGATGAAAACAATACGAATTTTGTGAATTAATTTTTCTTCAAATATATGTTAATCCTTTAGAAAACGTTTCTAGAAAAGATAAATAAATTAAGAATTTCATTATTTAAATAATATTTAATTTATTTTGCTTTCGGTTTATCAGACGATTCTTTAAATAAAACAATCGAATCGTTTCAAATACAAATTCAGCGTATGTTTAATGAAAAGTAGAGGAAAATATTAATTATTTTAAGAAAAAATATCATCTCAGAAGATCTTTATTGCTTGTTTCTGTAGTTGTTCAGCTTTTAATTAATCTAGTTTTCATAGCTTTATTCAGTAGAAATGGATTAAACCTGCTCCACATGCAGTTCACTTCTGTGAATGCTAAAACTTTTGAACCAGCTGTTATCAAATGGATGAGTGTAATGTCCAAGGTTTCGTTTTTCTTTCGTTATGTTCAAGATTATAGCTTTTCTTTGGATTCAACTGCTTTCTATTTTAAATACAACAAAATCATTTTTTGATAGATTTAAATTTTTTATAAAACAATTCCTTTTCTTTCTGAATTTAATTTTGTATTTTTAATAAAATATTTATAAAATGAATAAAAACCGTTTAATTAAAAACTTTCTACTCTCTATTTTAAATATAATAAAAATTTCTATTGCCATATTTTATATTTTTATAAAGTAATTGCTTTTCTCTCTGAATTTGATTATATTTTTAAAAAAATCTATTTATAAAATGAAATCACAACCTGTTAATCCAAGACTGACCACTCTCTATTTTAAATACAATAAAATTTTCTATTGATAAGCTTTATATATTTTCGATGAAATAATTGCATTTTTTTTCGCAATTCGATTATCTTTTTTTTTAATATTTATAAAATACTACCATAAGCAATTACTTCAAGACATGCTGTTGAAGTAAATATTAAGTAGTTAATCTACAGCAGGCTTCAAAATTCAGTGCAAAACTTTAAGGAGAAGAAAAAAAATACATAAATAAATTACAATTACATATGGAAATAAAATTGGTTTCAGTTCAGTTATATTGATATCTCGTTTTAAAGTAACACAAAGACTATTTTGGAATGGACAATATAACTTTGAATCACTGTCAGATGACAAGGATGACAACTGGGCTGGTACTAGCCCTCTTCTAGCTTCCTCACAACACCAGTGGAAGAATGTTTGGGTCCCAACGGATTTAACGTGTACCGTACAGGCTAGAGGCTTATACAATGGCTTCGATACTAAAACCCTCTCTTTCCGAAGACAAACTCTTACCAATCAATCCCTCACGCATAATTGGGAGAACCAATCATAAAACCAACGCTGCACTTGGATTTTAGAGTTAGTAGTTTCAATTTTCTATAAAGTTTGCCGAGCATATAACAATTGACGAATGCTGAGGTGATGTGAATATATCTACCACATTGTAAGAGGCTCTAAAGTTGATAAAAATTGCCACTGCACGCCATGTGTTTCTGAAAAGCCTGATTATTCTGCCACCGCCATCGCTAAGAAGGCATAACTTGAATATAAAATCTATGAGCAACTGTAATGAAAATGAGCTAATACACGTATCGTCCAAGTTTAAAATATTGCCAAATAATAAGAGCTCATCCACCGGAAGATTGTTTGGTTCATTTATTCATTTTCATGTGTACACATATAACATATAAGGCCATCCTCTGCCCCCGGTGCTTATAACGCTAGGTTATCTAACCAGTTGAATGAGCACATGATCGGAGAAAAAAGAAAAAAGAAGAAAAAAAGGGGTGATCTGCACTTTTGAGTGACTTTTTAAGTTATGATTTCGGTGGATTTCCACAAGGGGAATTCTGGTCTCAACTTTTGTAGGTCTTGAAGAGGTCTCGGTATTTATGAATGTTGTTTACTATGGAGTTGATTTTGCCGCGTGAAAGGGTATTCGATGCAACTCTCCTGTACCATTCTTCTTCCAGACTTCTTTCTGGCTTTCTCATGTGCCATGAGAGAATGAGTTGGTATTCTGTGGCATAGTGAATTGGAGATCCTATTTCCCCACAGCTACAGCAAAGAGAGTTGACTAGACGGAATCTGTGTAGGTATGTCGGGAATGGGCCGTCTCCAGTGAAGAAAAGCACATTCGCTCTGTTCCAGTTGGCAGCGTAGAGAGAAACTTTTGGAATTATGTTATATGTGGAACGACCTGTTTCTCCTTCTTTCCATTCCTTTTGCCATTTTATCATCATATCGTTTTGGAGGATGTTTTCTTCAGATGAGATCTTGGAAGCTTCGTTAGATTCTGATCTTCAGATGAGATCTTGGAAGCTTCGTTAGATTCCGATCTTCAGATGAGATCTTGGAAGCTTCGTTAGATTCCGATCTTCATTCGCACTAGCTGCTGTTTTGGATGGTTTGTCCGCCTCTTCATAGTCCCGTATATGTATACACATATTCGGGACTTATTTTGAACTGCTTGGCATAATATAAACGGCGGAAAAAAGTAAATTTGGAGATTTAATGCATTAAAGACGTACAGCGAAAACAAAAGGTATTATAAACGACGAGAAACATTAAATACGAAAACCCAAGATTAAAGAAGGTTCTATTATACATTGTTTCTGTCAAACAATTTTATCTCCCTTACTACTATTATTTTTAATAAGTATTTTTCATAACTCCATCTAAATTCACCGTCATGATGAAAATAGTAAGTGTAACAAACCTTTCAACGGTTCATTTCTTGAGATAGATACTGTCATATCCGCCATACAATCCATATCCATAGCCTCCGAGGCCTCCGTAGCCATAATATCCCCCGACCAGGCCGCCGTAAGAATAAGGATAACCAGCACCATAAGTGTACCCGTAAGGATAACCATAGCTGTAACCCAAAGAGCAAGCCAAAAGGCTAGCTAAAAGAAGAAATGCGAACTGAAAGAAAAAATATTTGTATTTTTTAAAACCTTTTGCAGTACTACAATCGTATATAAAAATATTTCACACAAATATGAACTATATACCCATTACTTATTGATTAGTTTTTCAGAATTCATTAGATTTTCCATTCATATAAACTATTAACAAACAGTCATTTATCAGTAGTATAATTAATATGTCATGAAAAAATCTCAAATTTAGATAAATTTAATAAAATCATTTTGAAAAATCCATCCTTTTTAATTTCCTAATCAGTATAATATTTTATTGAAAAAAATTTCAGTTTTTAAACATTGTTGTTGTTGCTGTTACTTATGGCACTTACCAATGGACAAGCCCTCTGCTGATACAGCAGCAGATTTAAGCCGAAAAGAGAGTCTCTTTTTTTTTAAAAGTAGCGCCAACTAAGGCCAAGAGTACTACTTAGCTACACGCTCACCACATTTGTTTTTACAGATCCTTTTTACAGGGGGGACACAGTCACACATCTCACTCACAGATAGCACACAGAGGAACAACCATGCCAGAACCGGGACTCCCAGAACACGAGTAAGACGCGCTATCTCTGCGCCAGAAAACCGGCTTAACCATTATAATAAATATGATGTAATATGAAAACTCTTTTCCAAATTTAATACAAGATGGCGCCACTCATGTTGCATGAAAATTTCATTACATTAATCCATTAAAGAATAATAAATTTTTGAATTTTTTTAAATAACATATTATTGGCAATGAAAACTTTGGTATAATCGAAAGCCGTTCAGTAAAAAGAGGCAAAAGATTCCATTTCAAATTATTTTAAATATACTTGCCATTTTATGTATAGTTTGAAAAAGTAAAATGAAATAAAACTGAAGTAATAAGGGAATTGCATATCAAATTATACACATTTTTAAAGACTGAATTAGATGCCTTCTTTATTCTTTTGCAAAAATTTTAAGGAAAACTAGAAAAAAAATAAAATCTGTGATATGTGGTAAAACTGTAAAAATGTATAGAAAAAAATAATAATTCTTCAACTTTGCGCCAAAACTTTATAAAAGCGTTTACACTGAATTGTCTTCTTTAATCGATTTTACTCAAAGTGTAAAGTTCTGAAACGTTGCCATTAAAAATTTCAAAGTGTTTTCATACGAGCATTTACATCAAGCATTTTATAGAAAACTCTTAGCTTTTGTTTTAGACTATCAAATTAATAAAAAATTTCTCGAAATCATTTGCAATAAATTATTCTTAAATTGTTTCGTATCATGAAAGGATTCTATATTTATAGGAACAGTTTCAAAAACTGCAAAAATTAAATATATTAAATCAAATTATAATCTTACTTTAAAAAAACACTTTTGAAGTTTTCTAAAAAAAACCAAACGAAAAGGACAGTAGAAAAAGAAAAATATTTAAAATTATTTTTTTATTAAAGAAAGAAATATTTGCAAAATTTTTGGATAAGTTCCACCATAAAAAAAAATAGCTTACCATGTATTGCATGATGAAGAATCTTCTCGATTGAAAGCGAAAGACAGATAGTATTTGCCGATCAGAGGGGCTTTATATAGCGACGATTTCGAAGAGGTTCATGATATTCATTTTAATGCCCAAGGCTAATATCTTGCACAATTTCCCAAATTTAAATTTTCAAAACATAACGGATGGTAGACTGACACGATTCCACAATAAAAACTCCTTTCTTCTGCTTGATTTGTAATACACGTTTCTAAATTACAGATCTCAATCTTTCCAGCTTATCTGGAAAGGCCACATTCGAAACTTACGTGACAAATACTTTTCCTTCGCGTTTCTTCTATGTGAATTCGATGAGGTTATCTGAGGTTAAGCAATATACTTGTCTCGTTTACGTTTTTTTATAAAGCTTTCCACATTTTGGAAGCGACTCACTAACTGCTTATCTGTAAAGGTAAAGTGGTGAATTAGAATTTTTATACTTCAAGGCCGTTTTTATTGTTGTGAATTCGCTATTAATCATTCATTTAATTTCGGGAATAATTTTTTAATCTAAGCATTTGTGATATATTAAAACGATATTATAAATTAATTATTAAACTTCTCCCAAACACATATAGCAATGTAGTTATCTATACTACTATTATAAATGTAAAAGTTTGGATGGATGATGTCCGTCAATCATGCCTGAACGGCTAAACAAAATTGGATGAAATTTAGCACAGTGATAGATTATAGTCTACAGAAGAACATAGGCTAATTTTTATTCCGATTAATTGCGTGGTTAATTTTTTATTAATTAAAAACTAACTTTTCCGCCAAAAAATAAAATAAAAATCTGAAAACATTTGCCTGAGCTTTTTGAATCGTTTGTTTTCATTTTTCCGGTTTTCAGTTATTATAAACAGGATAAAGGAATAATTATTTTGTTCTGTTTAAAATCGTCTGCTGATGGATTTCATCAGAACAGAAAATAAAAAAAAAATCTGCCTGAGCTTTTTGAACCATTTTTTTTATTTAACCGTTTTTCATTTTAACATTATCTTACCATTCTAATGGAATTCTTTGGGATTTATTTGTTCTTTCGTTGATTTCTCGACAGAAAGACATTTTCATCACTGAAAAGTTCAGCCTTTTTTGTATAAAATTTCTTAAATTGTTTCATGCTCATAAGAAAAATTAGTTGAACCCAGTAAGTGTATTTATTCTTTCCAATTTCCACTTAAGAAAAGCATTTGTCTGTAATAGTGAAACTATTAAGAACAGGTGTATTCGTGTTTTTTCTTACACTGCTCTTGTGTTAATATAATTCGATCTTTCCTGTTAATTTCTCTTGATTTTTTTCCCACCTATTCGTATTCCTTTTGCATACTTTCATTATTTTTTATTAAATTTATTATTTTTTATTATTTATTTTATTATTTATTATTTATTTTTATTTATATTTATTAAATTATTTTTAAGTGCATTCCATTTTTCTGCATTATTGATTTTTTTCTATGTTTCCGTTAATTTTCTGCAAACTTCATCGAAACCTTAAGATTGGAAATGCTATTGCTGCCGTTCACGCCACATTCAACCATCTCGCTAAAATTTGGCGGTAGACTATTTTTTGTAATGACGAAAATGACTGTATATTAAAACTGTTCCATTAAATGATTTTTAATTAGATTGTATTCGCGTTAACTATATTATAGTGGTATATTTCCATTAGCAAATAATGTAAAATTCCGCCAGATTTCCTCAAATTTCTCTAGCGATAGTTCGTTTGTGTCCGGAAAACGGAAAATACCCTTATAGTTTTTACATAGTTTTTAAGTAGTTTTCCCCCCCCCACGCTAATGAGGTTAGGTGTAAAATGTTTTCGGCCGGTAAATTTAAACGATTTTGTCTATTTTCGTAGTGTATGATAAATTTAAAATTAAACTGTTAAGTAATAAATCTTTTTATAACATTAAAACAAAAAGGTAGTTTATCCTTTAAAAAATATTGTTTGGTTTAAAAAGTATTTTATTGGAATTACTTTTGATAATCGGAGTAACAAATCCCGAAAAAAAGCCAGATCTGTATCATTTTTAATTAATTAATTGCGATATGAATTTATAAATTACATAAATACACTTTTATTTGATTATATTAAGCTCCAGAATCAATTAAAAAATATTTGTTTTTCAATACTTTAGCAATTTATGTAATATCTTTAACAATAACAAAAATCTCCATTAAATTTAAATTCGACAAAAAAATTTGGAAGATTTTTGGAAGAAGAATATTCATTCATTTTTTAATGCTTTTAAAAATAGTTCCAACTGTTTATTCACCACTGAATATTCTTCTCCATTTCTTAAATGAAAATTTATTTTAAAAATTATTGATTTATTGAAAAATATCACTTTTTTATTCTTTCATCTGTTTGTGTCATAACATTTAAATATTGTCTTTTTCAATAAAGAAAATCTCCATCAAAGTTGAATTCGTCAAAAGATAAATTTTTGTAAAGAATTATCAATCTTTTTTTAATGCATTTAAACAGAATTCCAAGCGTCGATTCAACGCCAAACGATATTTTTTTTCTCCGTTTTTTCCTTTTTTGTTGTTGTTTATTAACTAAAAGACAAAAGTGAATTGTGTTGATAAAAGAGAAAAAATGAAATAATTTCTTGATCCTAAATTTCAAAAAAAAAAAAAAGAAGTCTAGTAATTTTTTTTTTTTACTTTCTCGGGTTTTAATATCAATATTGAAACATAATGATGTCGCTAGTTTGTCTACTCAAAATGGTTGTGTCTATATATTTAATTAACAAAATTCTTCGAGTGGCGTAAAAAAAAATTCTAAATTTTCCAAAAAATGTTGTTGTTATTGAAAGTTACTAATTACTGTTTTCTTATATTTTCAAATCGCAATAATTCATGACTTTTTTTTTCTTTTTTGGAAGAAGAGGAATTTTGAAAAATACATTTTTACACATTCCGAACTATTAATCACTACATTTTCATATAATAAAATGTTACGTATTTTTAAAGCCTTAAAATTGTAATGAGCTTAATAATTAACATATCACAAAATAATTCAATATAATTATGAAAAAAATTGATATTAATAAGCTAGCAGCTTCTGGCGAAATCTTGTTTACCAGTTAATACAGAAGCCTTATGCCGAAATGTTCAATATACCTCTATAATTTCCTGTTATCTCGCATAAAATTTAAACTTGAATTTTTTTTAACTAAAGATTAAAAGGAAATTGCTATGCATATTTCAATGCATTATGTCAGAACATCATTTTCTTGAACGGCCAAGCACCACGTGCTCGTGCAAGTTAAATTATATTTTTTTATTCATTTTAATTGTTTCTTTGAATGATTCACTTTAGTATTTATTGCAAACGATCCAAAGAACTTTGTCTCGTATTGATTGTTTAAAAAAATATCGCATTTCCTATTTATTTCGTTTCTTGTAATCACGCGCTTAATATGACATTTTTCTAGGTTTTATTTGTTGTAGTCATTAACTTATTTTTTTTAAATCAGAGCTTTTATAAATGCAATGCAACACGTTATTAAAAGCTGATTATTATTTTTTTTGAGATGCTCGTGCAGATAATAAAATTTTTATTTTTCGCCTATGGATTTTTGTTGGCGCCAAATACCTTTTCCCCAAAACAACATCACGTTCTGACATGATAATAAAGATTATTAAACTTGAACTAATATAATAATTTTCTATATAAAATAAAACTTATTCTATAAAAATATAACTAATGAAAACAAAATCATCCACCGTTGAAAATTTTTATCCACCACAGAATGTTTTTTATGTATAATATTTAAGAATATTATTCAAACAATGCAACAAAAAAATTCGTAGCAAATGCACCAAAAAAATTTGGTCTATAAGAAAGCAATTTTCAAGGTATAAGATCAATAATATGGTTATTAGGACCCAGCAGAGACTCTACGAATTAATTGATGAGCCGCTACGAAGCAAATCAATTTAGCGAGATGACGCAGAAAGAACACTTGATAAAAATACCGATTTTTTACCGGTGGCCAGTATAAACAATTTAACTGTCTCATGTACCTTTGCGAAAACACACAAAACAAATGCAAAGTAACGCAAATTATCTAAACTCTAATACCAGCGTCAAATGTTGGTGACTACAACTTATAACAAACGGCAAATGAACAAATGTCAACGAACTATTTACAATATTAACAACGTGTTAACCTAATAGCATATGTTGGCGCATGCGCATTCCCAACCGGTCATGTGATCACGAATGTAAACAAAACATACCCCATGGCAGACGCCATAGATATTTCGGCAGTAACAAACGTGAGTAATCACAGTGCAATATTTGAATCGAAACCCACAATTACAAAATATAATGTAATTTATATTAACGTTTTTGTGTTGTCTTGTGTGATGCCAATAAATTATTTAGAAAAAGACAACATTTAACCAGACATTATCAAATGAACTCTGGAATTTAAACCAGACCATCATAGTTACATTTTACATAAATATTACATATTAACAGCATTAATAAAAATTAAACTAGGACAAGGATGATAATTCCATTATGTCCATTCCTAGTTGAAGAAGATTGGACAAGAGTTTTGAAACTTCCACTCGGAATTTTGGGGGTTTCACCATTTTTTCCACCATTTTATTCCAATCTTCAGGCCAGGACGAACGAATATCCTGCCATAGGTTGCATCCTTTTACGACGTGTAGCACAGCACCAGTGTCTTCTCCACATAAACACCGTGCTGATTTGTCGAACAATCTGCCTTGAAAAACTCTAAATGTCCCAGATCCTGTGATGATTTGGTTAACGTAAAAGTCCCCATAAAGTCTATTCACGTTTACGTTTTTAATAAGGTTTTTTGTCCATTGATCTTTATTGATTTCTTCCCATCTTAACTAATAGTATTTTATAATTTTCTTTTTCAGTTCTGTTGAGCTCATTCTGTATATATCAGATTTATACAGAATTCTACAGTAAAATATTTATTTATTAAAGAGTTTTCTACAGACATTCAATGCTGCAAATGAATTTCGTATGTGATATCCTTTAAAAGGATATAAAACCCTAATTACTTTCATATTTTTAATATTTTTCTAAGACAAACGATTTGATATTCACATGATTAAATTGTCTGCACCCGGTTAATCCTTTCGATATTTACCACCACGGTATTTAAAGCTCCTAATTTTCATTTCTTTTCAAACCTAATGGTGGCCTTTGCTCTAAGCCTATGTTCTTTATAAATGCCTAATGGTGGAATATATAAAGAACATTTTACCGGCGTCCTGGCTTAGGGGTAGCGTGTCTTCCCCGTGATCAGGGCGTCCCAGGTTAGAGTCCCAGTTCGAACGTGGTTGTTCTTCGGTGTTCCATCTGTGAGGTGTGTGAGTGTGCCCACCCACCCCCTTAAAAAGGGGTTATGCAAGCGAATGTGACGCATGAAATAGCTGAATCGTCCTCTTGGCCCTAGTTGGCTCTACAGAAAAACAAGAGACGCTCGATAGGCTTAAAATTGCTAACGACCATTAGCACTCTTGTCCATGGCAAGTTACATTAGTAAAAACAACAAACATTATGATATATGAATTTTTAAAGAAAAATGTTTTTGAATTTCAACGGCTTAGTTTAAAACTATGGTGTCATATTTATTGGCCTTAAACCTTTCGACTCTCCCAGTGGCATTTGCCACCACGGTATTTAAAGCTCCTAATTTTCATTTCTTTTCATACCTGATGGTGGCATTTGCAACGACTTCCTGGTTCCTATAACTGCGGTGAAAATGAGATGAAATTAAATGTGGATGTTCACTTGGTAACCCTTATCACTAATTTCCATCATTTTTTTATTCCATATTTTAATAACTCAGGACTGAAAAGGTTAATATGAGAAATTCGCTGCCGCCAAAGAATGCCCAGTTTTGTTTTGTTTTTTAACAAATGTGTGATTTATTTTTAAGTCCTTTTAAAAATAAATATGATATTTTAAATTGCCGCTAATAAGTTTCCCATCATAGATATTCAAATGCATCTTAGATGATGCATAGAAATTCATTCAAATGTGAACACTTTTCTGAATATGTAACAGAAAATGTAAATATTGGCATAAAGTATATATCAAGGTTTTTATACATCATCAGCAATATGCTTGACTGTGCGTTAAAGAAAACAGTTTCCTTTATTAATACTTCTATTATAATATTCATTTTCAGTATAAAGTGTATTCTTTCTCGGGAGAAAAAATTACAATATTCGCATAAAAATTATTTATTTAAAAATATTCCTGTTTTTTTCCATAAACTAATCTTTAAAAAAATATTTATAATTGTAATACAATGGGCCGGGATAGTCTGGTTGGTAGGACATTGACTTCACATCTCTTAGGATGCAAATTCAAACCCGACAATTGAAGACTCTCCGTGTGTGTGGCGGCTGGTGCACATTGAATTTGTCGTGGTTAAAAAGTTCTCCGTGTGGAGAGTAATACCTCTGGGGGTACTGGGTCAGAGGTGATCGTTCTCTGTTCCAGGTCTAAATTGTGATCTGTGGATGAATGAATGAAAGGCGTGAATGGTCAGCCTCGTAAAAATGGGTTTCTGACGTGTGAGATAAAAGTCAGACCTGATTTCGAGCGCTCAGAGCTCTATACCCTCAGAAGCTACTGCATCCCTCCTTCCGTCATAAACACGAGAGCAACAAAAATATTCAATTTATAAATAAAAACACATTAT
This sequence comes from Argiope argentata, assembly GCA_026289955.1. Taxonomy (NCBI): domain Eukaryota; kingdom Metazoa; phylum Arthropoda; class Arachnida; order Araneae; family Araneidae; genus Argiope; species Argiope argentata. The sequence goes on along the minus strand of JAOUZG010043444.1, from coordinate 1,551,592 downwards.
AGAATTATTGATAAAAATGATTTTATATATGACTTTTTTTATTTATCAAGAGAGTAAAAGTCAAACTGAGTCCATAAGCTCCTCTTTTGTAATACACGTAGTACATAAAATTAGTTTTCACATATTTAATAGATAAATTAAATTTAAGTTTAATTTTTGAAAAGTATTTAGAAAATTTTAATAAAACTGAAGAGTTAAATACTATAGTATTACCTACATTTATGGTTTCTATTCAGATGCCTGAAAATTGAAAGCTACTCAAACCAAAATTTAAATCATTTAATAATTTAATTCAGATGAAATTAATAACAGAAAAAGTACACCATTTAGGAGATTTATATTCCCAAAATATCAGATTTTATCCATATCAATAAATGATAAATAGAAAAAAGAATTCTTCAATCATTTCCTTAAAAAATAGTTTTTATGTCCTTTGCATAAACTGAGTCAAAATGTATCTGGAGTCGATCGTAATGAAACATTTTAAAAAATCATGTTATTATAATTACATTTTTTTTCTGCAAATGTTTTATTTGGTCGTCTGAACGTTTTCACTCGGGTTCTTTTTTAATTTTCATGGAATTAATTGACGAAACAACGTATCAATCCGTGCCAGGGAATTAAGGTCCGCGCGGAAAATATCTGACTTCAAAACAACACCTCCGGGAGTAGGGGTGTAAAAAAGGAAAAGAAAGGTTTTCCTTCCAAAGGAGGCGAATAAACACCAAAAATATCCAACCGAAGAGAAACCTATTTTCCTTCCCTTTAATTGAAGTCATAAGGAGAAATCTGTGAAAATGTTGAAAAGCACACAGACCAGTTATTCTTAGAATTTCAAAATCATAATCATCATCACTATAATTAGTGTTATTCATAGGAAGGGTTTGTAAGAATGAAGTTATTGCTTATTCAGTGGTATCAGGGATTTCTTCACTTCAGTGAAGTCTCATTTTAAAATATGCGTATCTTAAAGAGATGTTTTTTAACTTCCTGTGAAGATATCATCTTTTGGCCTTCATTTTGCAGGCGCCATCTATTGGCAAATGTAGAAATGAAAAGAAATGACAATTTTTTGTTTCAATTTTTTTTTTTTTTCAGAAAATACTTTACTCCAATAAATCAATTAAATAAATAGCTTTGAAAAAAAAATCAATATGAAGATTTTAGCTGAAATAGATAAATTAATTCAATCCCTCTTTACTTTAAATGAAATATTAATCATAATTTTGAAACATTTTACTATTAATGCTAATTAGTAATTTTTAATTAAAAGTTTAATTAAAATAACAGTTATTCGGAACAAATATTTAAAAATAACAATAACAAAAATGTTTGTTATTTAAAAAATCAGGAGTTATACACAGGGCCCGACTAAGGCAGAGGCATACGAGGCAGTTGCCCCCAACATAAGTGGGGGTTCCAAAATATTTTACGTTCCCTCCTATAGAGAATGTTCTTCATTACTAAAGTAGTAAATTAGAGGGAGCTCCAAAAAAGTTTTTGCCCCTGGACGCAACTTGGGTAAATCGGGCCCTGGTTATACATCTCTAGTCTCAAGCCGAAGACAATCGAGCATTGAATCGTTGAAAGACTCAACGGCGAATATTGGATCAATCCAGGAAAGAGCAAATGTTGTGTGGAACTCAAGAGATTGCTGAATTGAGCTGTGTGCCAAGTCCTGGTGTTTATTGTAGAAGCAACATCGAGACGTATGAGGAGTAGCCAGTCGTGCTGTAGTGAGTCAACTAAACGAGGAGACAGTGGAGAATTGCAGACGTTTGGAGAGATAGAAGAGAGTCACTATGAAGTTTCTTTCCTCCCGCTGAATTCTGTCCGGTCGCTTTGTGTGCTGTGGTAGTCATTACTACCGGTTACTAGTTTTAGATAACTGTTTGTTGTAGTGTGCTGCTGTGTGTTACATGTTTTCGTCTCGGCTATATATGTGTTGCCCGCGTATTTTTGTTTTCCTATCTATAAAAAATCGTCGTTCTTTATTGAGCCTGATGATTGTTTTCACACCATACATTCATTATAAGCGAATCTGGTGACTTTATGGACTAGTGAAATTGAAGTTTATGTGACAATATGTATACGATAATGTTACAACGAATCATCTGAGCATCAAATTGTACTGAAGTTTCTCAAAACTTTCTAATCCGTTATTGTATGAGATATGAACCATTTTTAAGATCAGTAGTGTCATTTAGCTTTAATTTCAATTAAATCTTTTAGACAAACTTTGATAATCATAGTCTCCACGACAAAATATTTTTAAAATTTAAATTAAGATAAAGTTATTTTAGTTATTTTAAAAGTCTTACATCTATTCTGTTTCTTCTGTCCATGAAAAACTCTAAAAGGGACAGGACATATGATGCCATTTTTCAGCAAAATGATATAACTGCGCACTTATCTCAAAATTTCTCTTCACTTTTTTTATGCTTCATAAAAAATCACTTTCGACACATATTAAAATAGTGTGAGGCATTATAATTGTATGAGAACGCTGAACAATATGTTACAAGGAGTGAAAGGAGTGTTAAATACTTTTCAAAAATCACAATGTTATCCTCAATTTGTCCACAAATTTTCACGATTTATTATCTTTCATTACATAAATCATTATTAAACCTAAGATTCACATTTTCATTTGTTGATTTTATTAGTTGAAAATCAGGTATACAAACGTATTCGAAAATAGGACGATTCAAATAAGTTTTCACTACGAGAATTGTCTAACTAAAATCTAGTTAATGGTTAAATTAAAGTTAATACAACTCTTTTGACATTCTTGCGAATATGTATGCTAAAATGAGTAACTTTAAGGTAGCCAAAATATGTGAATTTATTATCAATCATTGGATTAAGTAAATTGTATAATTGTAAGTTAAATTTATTTAGAAGTAAAACATTTTTTATCATGTCAGAACATGATATTGTTTTTGTAATGAGGTTTTGTGGCGTCAACAAAAAATTATCTTCACGAGCATCTCAAAAACCCAGCTTTTAATAAAGCGTTGTCATCACATTTACAAAAGCTCTGATTTTAAAAAAAAAATAAGTTACTGACTACAGCAAATAAAACCTAGAAAAATGTCATTTTTAGCAGGTGATTATATAAAATGAAATAAATAGAAAACGTGATATTTTTTTTAAACAATAAATGCGAGACAAAGTTTTCTGAATCGTTTGCGATACTAAAGTGACTCATTCGATTAAACAATTAAAATGAATAAAAACATAATTTAACTTGCTCGAGCACGCGGTGTTTGCCCGTCCAAGAAATGATGTTCTGACATGATACGTTGAAATATGCATAGTAGATTTCCTTTTAATCTTTTTTCTTTTGCTGTGAAATTTATCAGGCTACAACTATAGCACTAAAGAAATATTACCAATTGCAGCTGACGACAAAAATAAATAAATATTTGTGATATGGTAGCTTTTTAGCAATGCTAAAATAGTTTATCCAAGTATACACTAAATTTGTTTTAAAAAATTTACTTAAATTCTTCAGACTTTGCATTCAATCTTAAGACTATAAAAACGACAAATGCATCGTTTTTTTTTTATTTATTTTCCTTAAAATTACTTCTCGTGGCAAAGATAAAATATTTATTCTTTGAATATTCATAAATAACACATTAACCCCTCGACATACGAATTTGCTTAACTACATAATTAGATGGCAGATCTTATTGGGGTCAATTGTTATTATTTTAATCCCTAGAATAATATTAGGATATTTGAGGTAATGATGCTTTTCCAAGTGATTTTTGCATTTAAAATTACTTAGTAGTTGCAGATTAAAAATTTAAAATGTAATAATTGGGTTATGAAATACCAATGCATGCAACTGAGAGAATAAAACTCACTTTTTTGGGAGGAATATTAGCTTGCAATAGCTTCGAATTTTAAAAAAATTGAAATTTTTTTTATAATATCTCGCAAATAAAGAAAGAGACAATGTTCAATTGCAGGCCTTTCGACTTTTATAATGGCCTTTAAACGTCCTGGTACCGATTCGACCAATTTTTGGTGGTATTTGATACTAATTTAACCTATTGTTCTTGTAACACTCTTTAAAATGTGTTTCGTTCCTAATTTTGTATTTTTGAACCATTATTTCGTGTTGCCTACAGATATTCAATGGCATTGATGTCAGGATATTGTGGTGGTGTGTATGATAGATGTTTACAATAAAAAAGACACCACATTTTGACGTTACGTGCATTCTGTTTGAGGTCTTTATCTTGCTGGGAAATAAAATTTTCATCTGAACCCAAGTTTTTAACTTTTTACTGTAAGTTAACCGTATGTTTCATCTAGCTTGAAGCAGAAATTTCTCAAATTATAGGCAGAAGTGTAAGTGCTGAAACTGTGCACAGTGTAATTAGACAATCTGGACAGAAAAGTCGAATTGTATGTTTTAAAAAACACAGGGACATTATAACAATGACAGCAATTGAATGCTGTCAAGAAAAGTCAGTTCATAAGAAATAACACAGCAAATTCTACTATGGAAAAATAAGTTACTGATTTCACTTGATAATAATTTAATTTAATATTTTTAATAAGTATTTAAAATAAACATTTAATTTAAGTAATTAATGTAAGGAAAATAAATTAAAACTTCTTATTCAGTAAATGCATGTCAAAGAAAAAACCAACACTCTAAAATGATATTTAAATCTCGACTGTAGTTTCTTTTAACCTAAATTTCTATATTTAAAAAAGAGAGGTCTTTTCCTTTATTCAACTTTATTCAAATTAATCATGAATATTAATTTTAAAATGTTCTTGAAGAATTTTTTCCCCTCATATATTATTAGTCTTCTTTTTCTAAATAACTTATTATAAAAAAAGGATATGAAGCATTTAAATAGCATTTATTTCAAAATATTTACTTCATTATAAATGTTTATAAAATATTTTTACTGAGCAGGAGGTCTTTCGAATTTGTAAGTGAAACAAATTTAAAAAACATTGAAGAGACAGTAAGAAACCAAAAAATTCCTTTGAGGTAAATTCTTTATAGTTAAAACTAAACAGTTTTAATCTGTAGGCTTTAATTTCATTATCACTTCCCTTTTAAATATCATTTTGTGATAATTATTATTGTTATTTTTGAACAATTTCACAATTTCATTGAGAAACACACTTTACAAATTTTTCAAATTTGTGTCAATATTTCACAGAATTTCAAAAGTTTAGTTTCACAACCAATTAATATGTTGTTCAAAACAATGAGTTAAAATTTATACCAAATTGCTTAAAACAGTCATTGATCCAATTAAAATGTACTAGTAAGCATTAAAATGATTGAAATAAATTTTTGAAATATATGCAAATAGAATTGCAGAGCTGCCTTTTACAGTCCCAAAGGAAAAAATTATAAAGAAACAATTGATCACAAGTAACATCTCTATTCAAAATTAGCACAGAAATTAAAACCCTAAATTATGATTCCCCCCCCCAAAAAAAAATACAATATAAATAGAAATATTGATTGTACATTAACAATTAAATTATTTTTCTTAACATATCAGTTTTTCTTATCATTTTGTAATATTTCTTAGAAATTGGAAATGATGATGATGATACATAACATAAAGTTGTTCTATTGAAATAATAACAAAAACGTATTTGGTATTAAACATTAAGAATCTTCACAATTACTATTATAATTTGAAAAAACAATTTAAACATAGTAAAAAACAAAAATTTTCATACAAACATATAAGATTTCCAGAATCACTTCTAGACTGGATAAAACTGTCTTGAAGATAAATGATCTTATCAAATATAAATGAAACAATTGAGATTAATAAGAAGAACATCAAATTGTAATAATCAAATTCTTATCTAAAGAAATACAAATTTGCTTATATTAAGAATTACTTCATTGGATCCTTTAAATGCAGGAGGTTTAATTAGAGCATCCAGATTTTACAAGCTATCTTTTTCAGATTCACGTACTAAAATACAATTATAAAAAATTTAAATATATTTATATACACAGAGCATAGAGAAAAAAATTACTGTTTTAAAATAGTCCTTCAATAACATTAGACTGATATGACAGTACCGTAAAAAGAATCTGAAGAATTTTTTGAATATCAATAAACAGAAAAGAAAAAAATATATTTGTCTAAATATAAATACTTCAGTGGTTGGGTAGTTTAAAATAGAATTTCTAGTACAAAATATACAAATGCCAAAACAACATTTAAAAATATAACTTTGTATTTTAAATAAAATAAGTTTAAACCAGCAGTTACATTTTTTATATCTCTGTTATTCAAAATTTGATACATGTGAAACAGAAATCAAATTATTTTTGAACCTTTAACACAAAATAACAAGAAATAACTTCCAGACAGAAATAAAAAAAAATATAATAATATATTATTTGTTAGATATGACAGCTAAAATTTTAATGGGATAATGGTTTCCATTGCTACTGTTGCTTATCAGCAAATGCATAAATTTGGTCATTAACGCCAAATGATGGATTAAGCCCTTAACAGTCTTATTTTCTTAGTATTTAATAAGATGACACCTTCTATTTTGGGAATATTTTCTTATTTTGATTCAAATGAAAATACATCGAATACTTATCTACGTATCCGAAGTCATTTTACTATTGAATTATAATTTTTACGAATGGTTTATTTTTTGTTTACAACTATGAAAATTCGATAAATCGATGCACGTACGGCGTACGGGCAAAATAGTTAAGTGATTAATAAGACTTTATTATATCCAGCAATTCAATATAAATTACTGCGGTACAAAATTTAAAGTCTAATAATAGCAATTGCTGCAATAAAATTTATTTGAATATAATATGTAGCTTGAATACGTCTTTTAATTTTAAGCATTCTTATATAGAATTCTCATTACCATGCAAAATATAAAGTCTTTCCAAGATTTCCAGAAATTGGGACTCTTCTTTAAGAAACAAGAACTTAAGTATATCATGAAATTTATCATTAAGGGAAAAAAATCCCCATAATAATAAATAATAAACATAATCTTTATACCATACCAGACACACACAAAAAAAGGAAAAATGCATTTAGAATCAAAATAATCCCAGCATTGATTTCCATAGAGTACATTGGCATGAAAACATTCTTTTAAACCATTCAAAATAAACTGTTGCATTTTTAGATACATACTTACAACATGATTAAATTTTTCATCTGATTTTTCATAGATAAATTCTGTTATTGAAATCGAAATCTGAAATAATCAAGAAGTACGTACAAGGTACTTATGTATTGTACCGTCCAACTTTATCGTCATATTTGAAATCGTCGCCAATCAGTTGCTAAACTGCCAATTATGGCAATCCGGTAATGGGTATTGTCCTACCCTCAGGGAAAAATCCCTAGTAACCCTAAAAGTAGGAATCCGCTGCCCTGGAAACGAGACATTCTATTACATTTTGGGAGTGACGGAATGAACTGTATTTTATTTGGCACCAAAAGAACAGGTTTGAAGAACCATTAGCGTTAGAAGAATCGCCGATTAGAAGCCTGATTTTCCTTTGTACTTCTGTCCATGCCTGAAGCTCATATTTTGTGTTTTTTCTCATCAATTCTATTTCGTGTTTTACTCCTTCAATCTTTGATCTTAGCTGTGAAGTAGAATCTTCCATTTGTTTTAATTACATTGTTGATTTGCCTTATAAAATGACTACATTTAAAAGTGGGAAGATTTTGCATTCTCAAGTACGATCTATAGTTCAAAACATTACAGAATTTTTTGAACAGAAAACAAGGACTAACTCTTTAAAAATACCGATTTCAAACGTAATTGAACTAAATCTGGAATGAGTGCACAAAATTTTATTAGAAGCAGGGCATGAAATTGAAAGACTGTCTCCTTATCATTGCGATTTGAATACATATGGTCATCAGTAAAAAGATGCATTGGTAAAAAAAGCATAACTGGGGATTCTAAGTTTGAACTTCCAATCTTAAAGACACATGATTCTTCAAGAAAATATCAAATTATTTTGTTACTATCCAATGGTTTTTATTTAATCAACGGCAGCAGCAGGTCTTAAAAAATCAAAACAAAAGCAGTTGAAGAAACATAGTTGAAGGCTTTTTCATTCAAGACATTATTTTAAATCTTAAATAACAAGGAATTATTAAGTTTGCTTACAATTTCATTTTATTTAGCTGTCAAATAAATATATCTGCATGTGCACAAGCGAAATGAATTTTTCGGCTGATGAATCATGCTAAGTCAGCCAAATGTTGTGGCCTCTTTTAATGCCTACTTCCCTCTTTACTTAGACTCGTCTACCTATGCCAACCATGTTCAGGGTTTTTCTCTTGACGGCAGGTCAGTAATCCGTTGATCTTTATCACCAAATTTAAATCCTTCGCCAATGAGTTACTAAACCGTTGACGAAACGAAGTATGTAAATAACATTTTAGCTGAAATATGTTTGTCCGTTTTATTCAAAGAATTTACTAATATCTTATCTTGGCACTTTTCCTTTAGCCAGACACCAACGAAAAACCAACAAATAATGTAGAATTCTGCCAAATTTCAATAGTTATTTTTCGTTTAGAAAAGATAGTTGAGAATGAGGAAAAAAACAGTTAAACAAGAGCATTTAACAGTAGAATTTTCCAACAGATCTTATTTTATTTTGTTCTAACAATTATGTCACCATCCCCTCCTAAAATCTCCTCCTTGCTTCTATTGCTTGTATATTTAAGTGAAACTTATATAGCATTAATTAAAAAAAATTCATCTAGACAGGTTTTCAAATAATTTTTGATTTTTACTAAAAAAATTAAAATCCTTTGAACCTCAATCGCTTCAAAAATAACAAATTTGTAAAAATTAAATTCTTCTTTACAAATATTCATTTACAAGATTTTTTAGTATTTTTAGTTAGCCGGGCACAAGCGAAAAATCGCTAAATAATGTAGAATTCTGCCAAAATAAATTTGAAAAAAAAACGCCAAATAACGCAAAATTCCGTTGACTGTTTTGTCATTAGTTTTTCTTGACAACTCGGCTCGCGGATGGTTCAAGATATTTGAGCGCGGCTAAAGGAAAAGTACTGATTTTTAAACACTCACTGGCCAATGAATCAGAAACCTTTGAGAGTTGCATTTGAATGTGTGCTAAAGATGAAGTAGGCAAATTTTTAGTTATAACACGGGTTACACGTGGTTAGAATGCTGGTATAAGTAAGGTGTAAGAGTCATTTTCGCGATGAATGAAGTAAAATGGGAAAAACGACAGACCTTTCACCATTTAAAAAGGGCTTATTGTCGGTGCCCGTTTAGCAGGGGCCTCGGTTTCGAAGATGACAGATCTCACTGGGTTCTCAAAAGTAGCCACATCAAAGGTTTCAAAAATTGGAATCAGAACCCACTGTCCTTCTTTAGTAGACGTAACTGCGTATTCGAGTACAGTTTTCCACGAGCGTCATCGGTGTCATTTCCAACGAATTGTATGGTAGATCAGAGACTCTACTGTAATTCAACTGACACAAATCGTCAACTGAGGCTCTTCCCAACAGATTTCAACTCAAACCATGCGCAGAGAGTTGCAGAGGATAGAAATGCAGAGTCGAGTGCCTGTGAGAAAACCACTCATGTCTGTCCGACACGTAAAAATTCGTTTGCGGTGGTGTCAGAAAAGAAAACACTGGGCATCTGAGAATTGGAAATGTGGTCGGATGAATCCCACTACACCTTATTTTGCACTGATAGAAGATGTAGAATTTGGTACGAATTCCACAAAGCCATGAATCCATCTTGTCTTACTCACACTGTGCAAGGGTCTAGAGGGAGTATCATGATGTGGAGCATGTTTTGCTGGCATGGAAGTGTTGCCCTGGGGTTCCTGGAGAGTAAACAAATAGCCATGCGATACCTAGATATACTGGCAGATCAAGTGCACCCTGCAATGTTGCCTTTTTATCCTCATGGCGACGGATACTTCATGGACAATAATGCAACAATACATCGTGCCGGAAGTGTTCAAAATTAGTTTGCTGAGCATCAGTCTGACTTCCGACACCTTCCCTGGCCACCCCATAGCCCGGATCTTAACCCCATAGAAAATGCGTGGAATATGGGGAAAAGATGCATCCAACAGCCCTCTCCCTCTTCCATCTAATTTAAAAGATATAAAAAGCTGCATGGGCAATTCATGGTATTCTCTGGATGTACTCTAGAAGCGTGTAAGCTCGATCCCTAAACGGATCAGAACAGTAATCAGAGCAAAAGGTAGTCCAATAAAATATTGTTCTTTTGCTTTCTAATTCATTGGCCAATGAGTGTATTAGCTTGCAAGAGTTAGAGAGGATCAAAAGGAAAATGCAGGTTATAGCTCAATTTGAATTTTAAAAGGATTTATCATTTTCAATATTTTTTTAATTAATAATACTAAAAAAAATATAATATGAAAGATCAATAATAATTTTTAATGAAAATACACACCTCAAACTACTTTTCAAGAAGAGCAAATTTGGTAAAAAGATTATATATGAAAGGTTCATGTTAGCCACCATTACAATTAAGGGAAATAGTTTGAGAAAACTTTCTTTTCAAATGTTTTGTTACAAAGGCAAAACGCATAACACTGGATTAAATTCATCATGAAAGTGGAAGATAAGAAAAAGAAGAAAAGAGAATTTTAGTAGGTTTTGCTATCCGAAGAAATAAAAAAATGTTCATAAATAATTTGTGGATGTCTTTTTGACACCAAAAGAGTTATCACCTCTTTCTAACAAAGGGTCTATTGTCACCATGAATTATTGGCTGTTATCACTAAATTTCTGAAAGATAGTTCGACTTGATGTACGATTCTAAATTAATTTCAATTCGGTGATCTCTGTATTTAATTCCATCAACATTTAATTTTCCAAGGTGAATATTAAATTCTCCAAGATTGTTTTTCTGCAACTGATTGTCATTAAAAATCTGATTTATATTTATGTTTACATCGGTTTTTAATCACTGCAATAAGAATTGTGTTTTAAATTTTACCTTTTCTTTTGAGTTCTGAAAGATTCAAGTAATTTGGAATTTTAATTAGAATTCTTTTAATGATTCCTGATAGAAGTAGATTTTGCCATAATTTATTTTTCACTTATTTTCTATTATTTTACCTATGTTGATTCATTCTTTTTTTTCCACAAATGCTAGGAAGGAAAGTTATTTTCGAACAAAGTAGTCCAAGCTATAACAATGCTTTTGTCAGTACTGTTTGTCCATAAGGAGATCTCTGACCGACAGTCGTCTATGTTTACGGCGGGAGCTATAGAAACAGGTTACTGCAGGAAGAGTCCATTTCGCAGAGGTAGAAATTCATTCAAGTTTCTTACGTTGGCTCATTTAGCACCTAATTGGTGGTATTGATATATAGCCTTTAATTTTCGAAAGCAAATTTGAAAAATAATTCACTAAGCCGAAAATCCTTTGCGTACTTGGAATTTTGAAAAAAAAAATATATTATTCCTGTTAGAATAATATAGAAATTCCTTTCTGATTAGTACAGAAAGAACAGAGTAAATCAAATAGAAAAACTGAATAATTATTTATATGTCTAACGAGTGCACAAGAAGAAAAAAAATTAAGAAGAATCCAGCATGACAAAAAATTAATCTTCATTTTATTTGTTTTAAATTTTTGTAACTAATTAAGAACTTATTCTCCGCAGCAAACGCGAAGTAATCTGTCTAATTCAACATAAAAATTATAACATAATAATCGTAATTGTTTCATAATTTTTATAAAAGGTTGCTGTTAGTAAAATATCCATTGTTAAATATGTTTAAAACTTCTCCAAAGTAAATTTACTTATTTATTTTTGATATATATACTATTTTTTGAAACTCAAAATTAACAATTACATTTTATCAAATTTTAAGGATAATCAAAAGTATGTTAAGCTGAAACTTTTGATTATCGACTTATTGAATAACAGAAAACAAATACACATTATTGAAAAAATAGAAAATAACGAAAAGGAATCAAATGAATCTCGTAGCTTCAGAAAATAAACTAAATAAAATTCTATATCTTCTATAACTTACGATTAAACTAATTGAAATGAAACAAAAAAGCAATTTTAAAATTCCCTTTTTATTTATAAAACACATTAATTGTTATTATAAGAGTGCAAAACTAGCAGAGATCGTGTGACAGTTGTGTACTTTCAATTAAAAGAATTCTAAAACACTGTGACAAGATTCCGTTTCTTCTGAATCGGAATCCGATTCAGTACTTTCAATCTGAATTACTAGTTCATCTACTAGTTCTTCTAAAACCCCATCTTTTTCCCAATACGAATTTTCAGCAAGTTTCAAGCAAAATTCTATAACATTATGCACAGTTTTGAGTGCTTGTGATTTTAAAGTCTCTCCATTCTTAAATCGAAAAGGCATTTTAAAGGATCTCAAGATTCAAGAAACAAAAATTATTAAATAATGAAATGCAGTTAATATTAACCAAAGGAAATATTAATAAAATATAAAAGAAGTAAGCTAAGCAAATATAAAGATACGAGCAACTGCGGTTAAAGCGAGAAGACGAATGAGCAATAGTTTTTTTATCGCTTCATTTTTTCGCCAAGATAAAGAATACCCTCGCAGACTTCCGTTCAATTCCACCCATTCGAAATGGATCCTCCCTATCGACGCCTGTTTCTATAACGCCCGCCGTAAACATAGACGACTGTCGGCCAGAGATCCCCTTATGGACAGACAGTAAATGCACAAGTATGTTCAATATCATCCATAACAAAATTGAAGCACTGCTAATTTTTAGAGCAGTTACTTTGGAAGTGGTCACCATTTGTAACACATTTCGAAGTTTACCTACTATTTTTGTGTTTTAAAGATACATCTAAATAGTGTGATATTTTCACATTATATAGCAATTATTTTTTGACTAGTTTAACTTAAAATAAATTGTGGGAGTTCTTTTTTAAAAACTTGAATATTTTGAGAGCTGGATTTTGTTTTTCTTCTAATTCTGCCATCTCTCTGACTGAGGTTTTAGTACCAATGCTTTTGACAAAATATTGATTTAATAGTAAATTTTCTGGAATTTTGCCTCTAATTAGAACATTGTCTACTCTAGAGTGATAAGATGAATTACTATTATGTAATTTTTATGATAATGAGTCAATTGTTTCTTGTAATAAAATAATTATCATTCTTATGAAGATGACAGTCAAAAGTTTGTGATGTTTTATTTATTTACTTTTTGTAATGGTCAGCCACCTTTACGGTGTCTATAAAAATTTTAATTGTCATGAGCCTTTTTGGCTTTGTTTCCTTCCTAAATATCTGATATTCTTATAAAGGTATTAAGCTTTTTTGCGATTTTTATTAATCTTTCATCTTGCTCGCACTTTTCCGAACGACTGTTTATTCAAAATAAGGTGAGGTGTGGGGGTAATGCATTCTATTTTCCACGAGAAAGTAACCAGTTGTACCTTTACTTATGCGCTTGTAAAATCATTATTCAAGAAAATGTACCTATGCGAAATATATATGTATTATAGCTGGAAACAAATAGATTTTTATTTCTCAAAAACCTGAGTTTGTTTTCGGCGCAACTCACCAGTAGCCCGGTCCACGACGCTACAAATTGTGTGTGTGTGTGTGTGTGTGTGTGTGTGTGTGTGTGTGTG
>JAOUZG010043444.1:1524736-1537806 GCA_026289955.1 Argiope argentata | reverse complement strand
ATGTGTTGTGTGTGTGTGTGTGTGTGTGTGTGTGTGTGTGTGTGTGTGTGTGTGTGTGAGAGAGAGAGAGAGAGAGCTAATGGTAGGAATTGAAAAAAGACAAACTTTATATATTACGTTAATTCAGCGCGATTGAAATGGGGAAGGGGATATATAATTCGAAACCAATCAGCTTTTAATTTTAAATCTCATAAAACCTTACTTAAAGTGTCGAACTAAAATATTTACTCCAGGAACTAACAATATCCCAGCCATCTAGTTCAAAAATGTCAGCAAAGACCAGCTTCAAACTATTTTGAAATTCTATCAACATCAGTTTGATTCAGCTAACATCCCCAAACAATGGAAACATGCTCTAATTATTTCGATTCCGAAACCTGACAAAATCAAAGTTTCTATCTATCGGTCAATTGCCCTAGCCCCCCCCCCCTTTTTTTGCAAAGTCTTTGAACGTATACGAATTCAAAGCATTACTTACTACTTAATATCTAACAAAAAAAACCTACAGAATAGCTTACGTGGTTTCATACCCTTCAGAGATAACCAAACAACAATTTTTAATATTCAGGCAAAAATCATAGAAGCTTACGAACAAAAAAAATCCTTCTTGGCTGTGAATCTTGACATCAAAAGCGCATATAATTCTGTTCATATCAATAGCCTTATTTTAAAATGCTTACAGCGTGGTATAACAGGCAACATGCTCAACTTCCTGCAAGCCAGAACGTTTCAGATTCGTTGGAGGCACTCCATTTCTAGTGACAGAACCCTGAACAAAGGGTTACTTCAAGGTAGTGTTCTTTCACCAAATCTCTTCGTTATCTCTATGCATGATTTCCATGAAACCATAGAAGAAGGGGTCTCATGTATTCTCTTTTCGGTGATATATTGTCTTCTGCTGCCATTATTCCTGGAAAATCAGTATAAAAAATACAAAACACAAATGGTGTAAAACACTTGCAAGTGGTGGAATTGTTGAAAACTAGAAATTACTCCAGAAAAAAGTGCAATAACTGAATCTTCCAAGAAAAATTAGAACTTAATCACGCAACTCTTATGCAAGACACCCTTAAAAATGGAATGAAACGATTAAATTTTTTGGTATTTATTTTTCTAAAATGAATCAAAACTAAGTAATCTTTAAAAATGTCAGAAGTCTTGCACTAAAAAAGATAAATGATCTCAAAATTTTCGCATCAAAAAATCTATGACCCCAGAACTAAAGATATTATCAATATCACAAATAATAGTAATATCAGCATGTTTTACATTGTTTGCATCATATCAATAAGTTTTCTGAGACACAGTTTTAAGCTTGATCCAAATTATAGCTCTGAGAATCGCGTTAGGACTTCCAAAATGGACTTCGAAGGGTGTACTTTTAAAAATTGCTTTTCAGGCAATTCTTTCAGAAAAAATCAAGCGACTAGCTTCCCAAATTTATATCGAGCAAATAGCTAATGGTATACATTCTCCACTTCTGACAGAGCACTCCAATAATAATAGAGAAATTCAATAACTACTAAAGAGAAAAAAATCCATGTTGTTTGTTCTTAAGAATTTAAACGTCTTTAGCAGCCAAATTATCACCTTACCAGAAAACCCATCGAGCAACACGAATTGCATTGAAATTTTTCTTATGGATTTTAAATTTCAAAATAAAAATTTACCTTTGATTGAAATTAATAACTACTTTAAGGAATGCATTCGGAATTCCTTTCCTGGTCATTTTATTATTGCTATTGATGCATCCAAAAGTCAAAACTCCCTAGTACATTTAAATTGCTGGTTTTTTCTTCTAAACAAAAATTCATGTTTCGAGTCTATCCTGTAAATTCCATTTTTACTGCAGAAAATTTAGCCATTGCCGAAGCATTAGATGCTCTCGTTGTTCCTAAAAAAGATTGTCTGATTCTTACAGATAGCTACTCTGTGCTCACAACGTTGAAAAATATTTTTCTTCAGCCGCCAAAAATTATTTAATATGTAGCATCCAAAGTTGAAACTTTAACCAAACTAAATCAAGAAATATCCTTCCAGTGGGTACTTAGTCATTCAAATAGAAATTGGAACGAGCTTACAGATAACTTAGTCAAAGAAGTTTAAGAAAATACAAGATGCATTGAATGGATCTCTCCTGAAGATAATATTTCAAGCCTCAAGAAAAGAAACGCATCAAAATACAATCAATAATTATATAAACAGTAAATATTTTATTTCTTTAAGTTACATCCCAAGCATAGAAGCATTGTCTGCCTGGTTCAAAATTTGGAAGGAAGATGTTGTCTTGGCCAGACTAATCAGCAAAACAATTATAACACCCGGACTGTTGAATCATTTTAACCTTCATAATGATTTTCTTTGCCCTGAACGTAATAGCATAAATGATATCGAACATATAATTCTCTAGTACAAAAAGTATACATATTATAAAGACAAAGTGGGGATTTTTCTCCTTTTAAATAATCACCTTCAAAATTATTGTGGGTAAGATAACTAACTGCAAACAAAACCAATCTGCAAGTTTCTCTTCAAGCGTTGAAGTATTTCAATATCTACTAACTTTTTTTCTACATTCAATCGAGACTTATTTTAACACTCTTCGCTTTATAACCATTCCGTGTTGTGGGTACACTCCGGCTTATTGTACCTCTTCTTTCGACTGAAACTTCTGAAAATGCTCTAAATCGCATCATCAGTCTCACTGAAACTTCAATTTGTTTTTGTGTGTGCGCGCTCTCTTGAGTTTAGTTTTTTTTCTCTATATATAAGAAATGGGGGGGGGGGAGGTAACAACCATTGTTGTTAGAAATTTCAATACTTTACTCCTTTCAATTTTTTTCAAGCATCAAATTATCCAGAGTATGATATTGCTGTTTTGTTTGTTTGTTTGTTTTTTCATATTTTTATTCATTCTGCTACTTTTCGCATTTAAAATTGATATTTAATAAAGTGTAAATGGCAATCTGACACTAATACAGAAAGACGTCAAGATGATAAATAAAAGGGGGGAAATAAACAGACGTCAATGTTTTTCCCCTTCCTTCTCATCAGAATAAAACTTAAATGTTTGCCCAATAGATTTTCTAAAGCTAAATTGCTTATAAATATCTTATAAAGATAATTTCAGGTTTATATTTCTGATATTAGAAGTGTACGATA
Source organism: Argiope argentata (assembly GCA_026289955.1). Lineage (NCBI taxonomy): Eukaryota > Metazoa > Arthropoda > Arachnida > Araneae > Araneidae > Argiope > Argiope argentata. Next base: position 1,534,644 of record JAOUZG010043444.1, on the reverse strand, counting down.
CGGGAAAAAAGTCAATAAGACAATAAAATTGTAATGTTTGCAAGAATTTCATACTAAAAGTATAATTAAAACGCTTAATTAATAAAAATTATTAGAAAAGGTCTTGGTATTCTTATAAAATGGGAGTTTGCCAAAAATATGAACGTTCACCAAAATAAATAAAGAACGTCATCAATGCATTTCAGTAGATAATTTTTGGCAACAAAAAAAGTTTGGCAACATGTGGTGGAACACAGATCTGATGTGATCTGATGAAATACGGTGATTGGAAAAGACTAGTGTATGTAGTTGCAAAATTAGCGCCCCAAAGCCGAAGCTATCTTGGTATTAAAAACAATTAAATAAAATGGTAAGCACGGAAAATTTACATGTTTTTGGCTAATCAGAAGTTTAAGCTTTAATTTTAATGATGTAATTAGTTTCATTATGTAAAATTTTGCCGGATGGATTACGATTGTAAATTTTTCACAGTAGCCATGTGGCTGCTAAGATTTTTTAAAGCATTTAATTATTTACTTATAATATTGAATATTTCATTTCTTTCGGCATAAAGTGCAATTAAAATTATCTAATCATATTATAGTATGGATTTTGTTTGCATCTAAATTTTGAATGTTGCAATGCCGACGTGGATATGTATAATAGACTGAAGTGTCACAAAGTTAAATCTTGTTCAGATAAACTAAGAAATAATATGTTGTATATTCTTTTCATTATTTCACTGTGATTTAGAATCTCTGCTCTGTAGAATCTGATGTTGACATTTTCTTTGTTTCAGGGATTCGTTAAAGTCGTTAAAAATAAATCCTACTTCAAGAGGTTTCAAGTTAAATTCAGAAGGCGACGTGGTAAGTTATTGACAAATAAATTTTGAATTCCCATGAATTTTCGTAATATGTAATAGTAGTAGTAGTAGACTTAAGAAGTTAGCAAGATTAATCTATTTCAAGATCTGGATTCTATTAAAATTTGACAATTGAGAAATAAATGGAGGATTTTATTTCAGTCTCAGATTTTTTAATTCAAAATCTGATATAGTTATAATACTGATCATTGTCCTGAGATGTTAGGTTTAATTAAGGATTTAAACTTGAAAAGTGTGGCATAGTCCTGTCATTGAAGAATATTTGTTTAAAAATCCAATCAGTATGCATTTTTTTACGTGATAATTCATTGTCACATGGTTAGTAATTAGATTTTTAATTGCTTGTTAGTGAATACACCATTTGTCCTAGTCAATTTTTTGTGTGTGGTATAGTTTTAAAAGAACATATCTATTAATATAATATTTATTTATTTACAGAGGGAAGAACTGATTACTATGCCAGAGTTCGACTTGTTGTTCAAGACAAAAATAAGTATAATACTCCCAAATACCGAATGATAGTTCGTTTTACGAACAAAGACATAATTTGTCAGGTGCGTTTTGTTTATGTTGTATAAATGGGGGTACGAGATTTTGAAGTAGCAATCCTTAATATACTAATGTTTCTTACAGATAGCGTATGCCAGAATTGAAGGCGATGTCATTGTGTGTGCTGCCTATGCACATGAATTGCCTCGTTATGGCATCAAGGTCGGGTTGACTAATTATGCAGCTGCATATTGTACTGGATTATTACTCGCTAGAAGAGTAAGTTTTATTTATGTATTTTAATATAAATTGGGACACGGTGCACATTAAAACTTTGAGATATTTAAATCTTTTATATAGGTAACTAAAGTAAAATTCATTTCAAAAATGGGACAATTGTTTATCAATAGTTAAACAGTTGTTTTCTATTTGTGGTATGTTTCACGGTTAAATGTGTATAAACCTCAGCTTCACTGTCATTTAAGACATTTTTGCAGAAATAGGTACTAGTAAAATTATTTAAAAACTGAGAATAATATAATAGTACAAATTGGTACAATATTCTATAAGTGCAAATTTTGTATTTTTTGCATTTATAAGCATCTTAGGAATTGTTTCATCTGATTAATTATTAAGAAAGAATAAAATATCAAAACAGGTAATCCTAATAGTTATTATCAAAGGAATGGATTGATTCTTATTTTTGCAATCGCCTGGATAATGCTAAAATATGAGCTAGAAAAAAAATGTACTAAACTAAGATTTTAAATCTCTAAGGTTTAATTTTTTACTCTTTTATTTTCTAACTATTTGAAAAATTTTGTTCATATTAAAAGTTGAAAATACTAATTTCTCCAGATACTCGGGTGCTCTATTTTCACAAGAAATTCAAAGAAAACTTTTTGAAAGCCTCCTTCATCTGTGGACATTTCTTATTGAAATATTACGAAGATTAACTGAAAGAGGCGTTAAAAAATATACTGTGTCGTACTTCTTATTGTAAGAATATTCTAACTTTGATCGAATCAAACTGTGCGTTAGTGGGAATTTATTTTAATTATCTAAAGTAAATATGCACTTTGATTTTTTTTATTTGCTAAAAAATATACATATTGGTCTAATGAGGTAGTGCAACTTGACCAGCCATAAAGATAATATTGAACATGGAGAAAAGCTGTGTACAATAGGGCTTTTATTGCAATATTAATTCAATAATTATTCTCTTGATATGTCTTATTAGAGCAGCTTCTTTAACATCATATTAAAGGGGTTTTTACTGTACTAATTAAATTTCAGTTTTTTAATAATTTTTATTTGTTGGACAAATTTCGGTTTTAAGACATGGGGGGGGGGAGTCCAGCTAGATTCTGGTGCTTAGAATATTTCCAAAACTTTTGTTCTTTAAAGTTCAAATTCTATCATTAAAAAACAATTTTGAGTTTTCTCTTAAATAAGATTTTTTTTCCATCTAATGTTTTTTTTGTTGTTGTGTTAGAGCAATATACAGCTCAAACTGCTGAAGTTATAAACATGAAATTTGATGAAAAGTTGGGCATATTAAGAATGGTTTATCCAGTTAGTTTAAGATATTAAACAGAATTTTGGCTTGCTTCTGTCATAAGATCACAGCCTATTAACACGCTAGCCTACTAAGGTTTTTTTTAGTAAAATACGTCTAAATTGCACAATTTTCATCCTAGAGTTTAAGTAATTCAGACCTGTCTCAAGATATTTTAAGACAAATGAAAAAATTTACAATTACAGGTAGATGTACCTAGATATAAATGTAACAAAGGTGTTTTGTGGGGAGGTGTTAATTCTTTCAACCTATAAAACAGTATCATTTTTGTATAATTGAAGGACATAAATGTTAGATTGGTTATTTATAGTTGAAAATCTTCATACTTATACTTAAAAATCAGCTTTAATCTAAATTAGTAATTTTCCCTTTCTAGTTGTTGAGAGGTTTCAAAATGGATAGCATTTATGAAGGTGTTGTTGAACCCAATGGTGAAGACTTTACAGTAGAAGATATTGAAGGCCAACCAGGCGCATTCCGTTGCTACCTGGATGTTGGTCTTGCCCGAACTACTACCGGCGCAAGAGTTTTTGGAGCAATGAAAGGTGCAGTTGATGGTGGACTTGACATTCCACACAGGTAATTTACTTATGAAATTTTAGGTGTTTATATATTAGAATTTATGTAGGTACATTAATTAGACAGTGAATATACATCATTTAAAAAAATGTTTATTAATTAATTTTTTATACTCCTTGTATAAGGGTCTTACTTTTTTTATTCAGGTATTTATGTATTCTATTGAAAAAAATCAATAATTTCATCTCACTTCTAGATCTACCAGATTATAATCTATATTTTCTTAAAATATTTAAAGAATTAAACAAGTCCAGAGCTCAATGCGGGAAAAAAAAAACTTTTTAAACTTATTTTGGAGACGCTGATGGGGCAAGTTACTTCTTATCCCTCTTATGGATGGGGGGGTCTATTTAGAAATTTTGTTTTAAGCATTTGTGCTTAAAAGCTTAGAACTTCTTAACACTGTTGAAAAGTACTGTATTTTATTTATTAACTTTATTTAGTGAATGATTCAATGCTCAAAAACAATTACGGGGTGTTTGTGCTCCGGGGATCGTCGTTCAAAAGGTAGTAGGAATAATACTGGGTTATTTTATTCAATAATTCATTGAACTTTTATAATTTGGTCATTCAATACTTCATAATTTTTCATTTCTTCCCCCCCCTGCCTCTCGAAACTCCAAAATGTTGGTAGTAAGTCCGTAAAAGTTTCAGGGGATTTTTTCGGGTCTCGCAAACACACCTGCAATTAAGATGTTTATGGTGCTCAAGTTACTTACAGGTAATTCATTACTCATTGTTGAAAAAATACCATAATGAAATTATGATCAGCAAAATTCTATATTAGTTTTATATAATATCTATTTAAAGAGAGAATTCATAAATGCCAAAAAAATTTGTACTTTGAGTTTTGCTCATGTCCACAATTCAGACATCAAATTATTACACTTTTTGGTAGTTTTTGTATTTGTGAACATTACTTAAAAAGTATTAAATTTGTAGATTGGTAAGATGTCTTTCTTCTAAAGTTTAGTTCAATTAGCTGTCCAAAACGTTTGTTTCTTTGTATCTATACTCGAACTCAAAAAAAAAAAGAATTTATGGTCACCCATAAGACATTTCAAATGAATCAGCAATGATTCAATTTTTCCCCCTTATTAAATGTATGTAAGTTACTAAAATTGTGGTTTGGAGAATTTTTCAGTTGAAATTATTTCTACAGTTAATTGCTAATACCTGTAATATTTTTTTGAAACAATTTTTTTTCTATAGTTGGGTGTAGGCATAAGAATGAACATAGTATTCCACAAAAACAGTATACAATATTTGTTTTTCTGGTATAAAATGTCAGTAGCTGATTTCTAAAATGTTACTTATGAATTAAGTTATATGAAAATATTACTAATTAATTAATTAAAAATACATAATGAATTAAATAAATTTTGCATTAATTAGAGACTCTTCAATAGAAATTAAATGAATTGTGTTCTGTGTTGTATTTTCATCAGAAAGTGACAGTGAAGATGCTCTTGTGGCATTTATGGATTTTCTAGTCAAATCATCTTGGCTCAATTTCCATGTGAGAAAAATTAGAATTGATGGATATTTTTTTTAAATTCTTACTTTGAATTATAAATTTATGTGTTTAAAAGATTTTTGTGAAGAAGCAACTACGGAAAGAGAATTTGGATTTAAATATTGAAGTGGGAATTTTGAATGAAAAATATGCTACATAAAATAGTGTAGACCACATTATTGACAGAAGCCATTTTGTTAACTTTATTAAAGAAAGCAATATTAACCTATTCAAAATGTCACCTACTTTTGAGGAAACAAAGTTGCTGTTAATGGCTCAAAGAAAGTTCTTGATTTCTTTTTTTTTTTAAAAAAAAGTGCTGATATTGAATATAAAGCCAAAATCTTTTTCATTATTAATAAAGAATAGAGAATTGCAAAATGCATTGTTGAATATCACTCAAGTTTACAAAATAACAGGCATCAACATATTGTCTGTTAGTAACAATGTAATTTTAAAGCCAGCTTTAAAGAAGTAATTAAAAACATGGTTAACTCCTACTTCAATCAAATGTTCTGTTGGGATTGTTATAATTATTTGATAATCAATAGAGATCTTCAAGGATATCATTGAACTACTTAGTTACATATTTTAGTATACAAATAGTTCTTTTGATATACTTTTACCATATTAAATTGTAAACTGTTATTTTAACATGTCGGTTAAGGTTGGATTTATTTGCAATTTTAGTAACAAACGATTTCCTGGATATGACGCAGAAAGTAAGGAATTTAATGCAGAGGTTCACCGCAGGCACATTTTTGGACAGCATGTTTCTGAATACATGAGAATGCTAATGGAAGAAGATGAGGATGCCTACAAGAAGCAGTTTTCGCAGTACATTAAATTGGGTATCACCCCTGATGATGTAAGTACAAATATAAAAGGAAATATGAAAAAATATATTTGAAAATTATTTCATACTTATTCTGTGTTCATTATTTTAGATGGAGGAAATGTATAAAAAGGCTCATGCTGCCATCAGAGCCAACCCAGAGCACAAGCCTCCTCCCGAGAAGAAGGTCGTCAAGAAACGGTACATATCCCATTTATATACATTTATATTGGCTTTTATATTTGAAAAATTATTTATCGGTAGAATCAGTGGTGAAATTTATCTAATTTTTTTTTAATGTTTAACTAAATCGTCTTATACTGTAACTGTATATCTGGATGCAGGTTATCAAAATTACTTATGTTGAATTTTAACATATTCGTTTAAATTTAAATCCATCTCCCATAGTGGATGGTATCTTTGTCATCTCACAATTATAATAGAGAAAATGGCTATTTTAACTGACTAGGTGTGGAACATGAGGTCATTTAAAATCATTCTGTGTGGCTTTAAAAAGTTTTTTGAAGTTTGATTTAATCTAAAAGTATGCATTCAAAGAATAAAAAATTATGTAGGTACTCTCCTTTATAAGTTATAATTTGTTGGGAATGTTTTTCTTGTTATTAATTTTTATTAAATGTATGCATTTTTGCACAATATTAACTTATACTTTTACTGCATGTATATCTTAATTAGAAACATGTTAACTGTATTTCTTTTTTGTAGATGGAACCGTGCCAAGATGAACCTTAAAGAAAGGAGAAACCGCATTAAACAGAAGAAAGAAGCTGTTATCAAAAAACTTGATGCCGAAAAGGCGGAATAGGTTTTGTACTTTAAAAGAGAAAAAAAATAAAGAAAAATAAATGGACTTTTGTTTGTTTGAATAGTTAAAATGAATATACTCTACTTTGTAGATCAGCCACTTTTGTTTTGAAACTGGCTTCTTAATAACTTATCTAGTTTACATATAATTTTCTTATGTTTTTTGTACAAGATATTGTTGGAGTTTTCAGATGCTATAAAACATGTCAAGTCATAAAATATAGCATGCAACAAAGTGTGTTAACTTTATCAGATGCTAAATTGATGCTTAAAAAAGAAAATGTTTTGTTACTCTTTTTTAAGATAATAGTTATACTATTGGGATATGGAATTGGTGCTCGAAAAGGAAAAAATTTCCTTATTGTACTGAACCCCAGATGTGAATTAGTCATTTGGTTGATTGTTAAGTTTAAAGCTCATGGTTCTGACTTTTGCAATAGCTACTTCTGCGATGTGCATTTAAGAATTTTGTTTAAAATCATATTAAAAAAATGCTTGGATTATTTTTATCCCTAGGGGATAGTTTTATTTCAAAGAAACGAATGTGAATGAAACATCAGAGGAGCCAGTTATAATAATTTGAAAAAATGGTTTTAAAGGGATGGGGGAAATAAATTTAATTACTGGTTTTTGTTATTAGAATTGACTCTTGAAAGTAGATTCCATGTATTTCTTTCTCAGGAAGTAAGTTGTTAAAGAAATGTTGTGGTGAGGAGTGAAACTGTACACAACTAATTTTTCTATTTATCATCCAAAAATTAATACTTGCTTTTCAGACAATTTTTTTCAATACAGAGTCTTTTTACTAGTACTCTGTAATGTTATGCATTCTAAGCCCTGAATTGGATTCTTTTGAAAAAAGTTTCCAAATGTATTGAGAATAACTCTTTAGTACAATATCTCATTAAATTACTACAAATCTCGAATAAAAGATTAATGTCATGTATGGGAACTGTGAAACCCAGTATATATCAGATTTGATCATATAGAATCCAAAATATAATATGAAAATACTTCAATATTTATTCCATTCACCCGACAAGGTAATTATGTTGTTCCGACAACACAAATATTAATAGAAACCTACTTCAGCTTTCAACAAGGAAGAAAATCAAACGGTTAATATTGGACGTAACAATGAAGAAAAGTCAAAAAGAGGGTCAATTGCCCCTATGAGTGAAAAATTGAGAATTTCGTCAGCAAAAATTACATCTTGGGAGCGGAACTGGACATTAACGAATATGATACTTTTTAATTTATATTGTAAACGGTCGAAATTTATAAGTAATAGTTTCAGTTAACAGAATGACTATTTTTTTAAAATAGTCGACAAAGTGAGTAAGTATTGCATAATTCGACCGACTAAACGTAATGCGACGGTGAGTGCAAACTTTCAAACATTGAACAGATGCCGTTCATCCAGCTCATAATTTGCCTTTTCTTATGATAGTATAGCCGACAAAGTGACAAATCCATAGAGCCCAATTAGGATAAGAATAATAATTACTGACAAAAAAATATTTTATATTACGTACAAGAATCCAAAAGGTCATCCGTACTAACGGAAATTATGTATATTTTGACATCTTGCACAATTGATAAAAAAAATGATTCATAAGAGAAATCAAAGAAATGATTGAAAAATAAATTTCATTCACCTTCTAAAAATATTGATAAATCTTAAAAAACCGGGGAGTGTATGAAGCATATATAATATGTTATTAAAAATTATGAAACATCTGCTTATTCATTCTATAACCTAATACCTGCTTGCTACATTAACTTTTCACTTATTATCATGCCAGAACATGAGGTTTTTGACTTCAACCAAAATCCATAGACGAAAAATAAAAAATTTATCTGCACGAGCATCTCAAAAAATCAGCTTTTAATAACGTGACGCCATCGCGTTTACAAAAGGTCTGATTAAAAAACATAAGTTAATGACTACAGCAAATGAAACCTCGAAAAGTGTCATTTTGAGCTCGAGATTGTATGAAATGAAATAAATAGGAAATGTGATATATTGTTTAAACTATAAATGCGAGGCAAATTTTTTTCTGGATCGTTTGCCATACTAAAGTGACTCATCCAATGAAACCATTAAAATGAATAAAAATATAAATTAACTCGCACTTGGTGCTTGACCGTTCAAGAAATGATGTTCTGACATGATACACTGAAACATGCATAGCGGATTTCATTTTAATCTTTATTAATGTTGAGAATTTTTTCTTACTAACGCGGCTGTTCTCTTTTAATTACCGATATAAATATAGCTGCGTTGAACAAATAATGTCATCATTCATATAAACTTATAATGATTTTAAGATGAAAGTAGCTATTTAAACTATTTTTTATCGTTAAACTTATATTTAAACACTCAAAAATTCCGTGTAAAGGGACATAATTATTTTTCTTTTAAAAATGTTATAATGTACGCATACAGAGAAAAAAACATCCGTTTTTCCCATACAGAAATGAATATCATATAAATTAAAATCATATTTAAATTATCCATTGAATTTAGGCAATATTGTAACATTTAAAAAAACGCTTTCATATTTATAATTATTTTCTGTCTTCTAAATATTAAATTTTAATCCAAGAATTAGGAAAATAAATGCTTATTTTTACATAAAAAAGGAAGAACGCATTAATTAAAACTTTGTAAACTGTTAAATTACTTTAGAAAGGAAGTAAATAAAATAAAAGATTAGGATGAAATCTGCTATGCATATTGCAATGTATCATGTCAGAACATCATTTCTTGAACAGCCAAGTACCACGTTGCTCGTTCGAGAAATTATATTTTTATTCATTTTAATGGTTTCATTGAATGAGTCACTTTAGTATTGCAAACGATCCAAAAAACTTTGTCTCGCATTTATTGTTTAAAAAAATATCCCATTTATTTCATTTCCTATGATCACCTGCTGAAAATGACATTTTTCTAGATTTTATTTGCTGTAGTCATTAACTTATTTTTTTTTAATCATAGCTTTTGTAAATGTGTTGGCAGAGCTTTATTAAAAGCTGATTTTTTTTAGGTGATCGTGCAGATAGTAAAATTTTTTTTTCGCCTACGAATTTTGTTGACGTTACAAAACCTAATTTTTAAAACAATGTTCTGACATGATAAAAATTAAGAGACCCATTACTGAACTTGCATCTGTAACGGCAATTATAATATCAAAATATTAATTATTATTTTAATCAT
>JAOUZG010043444.1:1503957-1514736 GCA_026289955.1 Argiope argentata | reverse complement strand
AATGTTATTATAACTTATCTTTATGAACTGAATATAACAGCACCACACATCTCATGAATGCTATTTCATGGCCTTATCAATTCTGGAGTTTGCGTGTTTGGCAACGTTTTCATATTAATAGTATAAGCTACGCTGAAAATTTGAGAACCATTTTCTCGAAATTTAATTGTTACTCCGCTTTAATATGTTAGCAAATGAATGTTTCCAAATCTATACTACCAATATAATAAATATAATCTGTAACTCAATTTTCTAATCCGTGCGTCTTTCCTTTGCAAGTTAAAATACCGCATTTGCAAATTGTAAAGTGTTTTAACTAAAAATTTTCAGGGGACTACACTTAAAAAAATACAAAGCTTAAATTTTCATACAGACCCTCTACAAAAAAATTCCCAGTAAGTAAAATGTGCTCCATCTTTTAATAAGGACATGAACAAAATTTCAGAGTTTTATCACAGAATGATATGAAACTACATAAATGCTTACTTAAACCACTTTTCTTCGTCTAGATATGAGTCCGCAAAGAGAAAAAAAAATCATGTCGGATGTTCGTGATTTAGGGATCGTACACAAATTCACAGAGGAAGTAAAGTTAGAATAAATATTTATTGGATCAAAAGTATTAAAAATTTCTAGAAATAGCTTAACGGAAAGATCACATTTGTTAAAAATGTTTTTTTTTAATAATTTTATGTCAATACGGAGCGGCATTCGTCTGATGACACTTCTGTACATTCTATCAAATGCTTGTTCAGTGATGCCACAACCACCCTCTAAAATGCGCTGTTACAATTCTGCTTTAATTAAGGTAAGTAATTGATAAATCGCTGTACGTAAGCGGCTATACACACAAAAAAAATCCATTCGTGTTAAATCAGGTGATTTTGGAAGAAATTCGACTGGACCGAGCAAGCCAATCTACTTATCTGGGAACTCGTTTATTTCAACAGTGTTTCACAGCTACAGTACGATGAGGTGGAGACCCATCGTGTTGGAACCAAACATGTGGAAGTACTGTTACAAGAAGTTCCTCCATAAAATCAGGAATAACCACATTGAGAATCTCATTAGCATATTTGTCTACCGTCAACACACAGTATGGGTTAAAGCTAGCATTTTTTGAAATTACCACTTCCGACATTCACAGAAAATTGCCTCTGATGATGAATCAGATCCACGTACCACGAATGGATCTGACCAAAAGTCTTAGCTTTGTGGATTTATGCATCCATCTTGCTTAAAACAGCATTCGTCTGTCTAATTATGTTTTTCAGGAGAGTAAACTCATTGGGAATTTTTTTATGCGGGGTGCGTATAAAATTTTTAATTTTGTATTTTTTAAAAGTTTAATTCCGTAAAAATTTTAATCGATTTCCTAATATTTTGAACCTTAGTAACACAATTTTATAATTTACAATATATGTCCATGATCAATATTTAAGGACTAAAAGCTGTGTCAAGGTTTTTGAGACACCCATTATATATATTATTTAGTAAATTTATATTAATAAAAGGAATAAAAGCCATTCAAGGTTTTTGAGACACCCTATATTTATTTATTTAGTAAATTTATAGTAATTTGAATCAAAAATACTAATTTAAACCTGGTGGCCTTTTTGTTCGTGCACGCATGTATGTATATACGATTTCTTATGTGTAGAAACATTTCCCTCAGTAAATTATTGTTTGCACATGAGATTGTTTTGGAGAAAGAAAAAAAACTGAAATTAGTTTTTCTAATAAATAAATTTTATTTCTAGAAAATTGATCCTGTACCGTTTGGAGGTCGCGATGCGAACCTGCGACACTAGGGCCAGGAGCCGAGTAACATAACCACTACACCAAAAGTCGCCTTCGGTATCGTAGATGTTATTTGACTTATGAATCTAGCGCCACAGTACTCCCCCACCAGTGAGTCGGCTGTGGGATGATTGATTTTTATAGCGCCAAGCATTATGGCGAGTTGCTGCTTGCTTGCGTCAAGTGTGTCTGACGACTTTGCTTTTGCTTGCATCAAGTGTGTGACGACTTTGCTTTTGCTTGCTTACGTCAAGTGCGTCTGACGACTTTGTTTTTGCTTGCTTGCGTCAAGTGTGTCTGACGACTTTGTTTTTGCTTGCTTGCGTCAAGTGTGTCTGACGAGTTTTCTTTGCTTGCGGGAAGTGAGGTTGGCAGCTTTGTTTGCTTGCTTACTTTGCCGGTAGATGGCGCCACAACTGTTGCGAAAGGCTGCGTTGTCAAGGTCATCAATGTACCGTTTGAAGGTCGAGATACGAACCTGCGGCCCTTGGACCAGTAGGCGAGTAACATAACCACTACACTAAAAGTCGCCTTCGGTATCGTAGATGTTATCTGACTTGTGAATCTAGCGCCACAATCCCTTTGTAAATGACAAAGAAAAAAAATCTTTTTTAATCATTTTTATTCAACGGGTTGATTTTTCTATAAGAATTAGGATTTAAAATTTGAAAGCTATAGAAATATTATTTAAAATGAAATTTCATCCAGATACCCTCTTTTCTTTTTTTCGAAGTGCTCTAAATATGAAACAAGTTCAAAATGCCTATTGATTGCAATCGACACGTTGGTAAAAGGTTTGCAGAAAATCAGGAAATGTTTTATACTTGAAAGGCGCGTCCTTCATTCACCCTCTTCCTGAGTTTACTCGTCTCTTTGTAACTTTTTATGACTCGACTTCTGGGAAAAAAACTATCTAGAAAAAGCGGACCAATAGCTTTCATTTAAATAGGCAATTATGTACTAAACGTATGTGGAGACTCGAATATGTTTTTAATCACACACTTTCTGATATTCGAAGTCTTATTTTGTTTTCGGCTTCTTTGCATCGTTTTAATTTTTTGTTTTAAATTTAAAAAAAATGTAATCAGAATAATTTTATTTTATTGCTCTGAAATTTTGAATTGGTAATTTTTTAAGAATATTTTTTGAAAACCGCTGGTGAATATGTTTTATTCACTAGTCTTGATTGTGATTATTGGAGATTTAAATTTAAAATGCTCTTAAAATATAATTTAACTGACTTAATGTAAATAAATAAAGCTAAAGTGCAAGATCTCTGATGACTATACAATTTTATGCGAAAAAAGAAGTTAATAAAACCATATTAAAAAATGTGTTTAAATAATATTTTGATTGATTTTTTATGTGTTTAAAAACTTTATTCCAAGGAGCGATATTAATAATTTTTCGCTTAATTAATAATTTATCGCTTATTGTATAATATCATATTTTACAATTTGAATTTTAATGTAGTTTTTCATCGTATAACATTCTTACTTAGCTATTATTTTATTATAAAATTAAATTATCTTTTTTATTTTCTTCTCTTCTTTATATCTTCTTTATTTTTATGAACATAAAAGAATATAAGCATTCATTTAATTTCAGCATAGCAGTAAATTCAACCCATGAAAAAATTATGAGAAAAGTTCAAAGTCTGTGTCCTTATGCGGTAAACTTGCAGAATAGTGAAGTAGAATAAGAGTATAATTGGGGAAAAAAATGGAAAAATTATAATATTTAAAAATTCTTAATCTTCTGGAGGTTACAAGAAGCAAACATAATATTTGCAACATTTTAGTAAATGCTATAAATAAAGTTATGTAACAAAAATTAATAAAAATGCAGAATAAATAGTTAAGATTTGAATTCATTAAAGGTTATAAAATATTCCAATAGTATTTTTTCGATACTATGGAATAAAATCAGTTCTGCTTGCTCTTAAAAATGCACACACTCGCACACAAAACAGATACATATAAATAACCTGGATCACTTGTAGTGAGTGAATGGCGTGAAGGCAATCATCAGATCTCAATAGAAAACAACGACATTTATTTGACTCGAATACACTAATACCAAGACAACGAATACATAGACGGCATATATGTACAGCCATAGTGAACATACAGTAGCAGACAATAGACCATAAGTAATAATCAACCTCAGCACACAAGGCGGCAAGACAGAATCCAACAGGAGAGAGAATACTTGGAGCTTCGCTCTACGGTCTATCCAAACGGCTGAAGTTCACACTGTCTCCTCACTTTAGCTGCCGACTCTATACCACACGAATGGCCACTCCACACGCTTCACGACACTGCTTCCACAACAGACAACAGGACTCGGTACAAAGAGTTCAGCCCTCGCTTGAGCTCCACGTAATGCTGCCACTCCGCAATTGATTCGCTATCATGTCAAAGGCTCATTGCTTCTCATCTACTCCAACTCTACTTCAAGTTCAATTCACCTGCAGCTTGACATTGCCGGTCTTTTATAGCTTCCGGGAAGTGAGCCGAGAACCTTCTGGACCAATCAGAGCGCATCTCGATTTCTATTCCATGGATAGTTAAAATTCTCAAAGTTTCCAGAAATATCCATTTTGTCGCCATCTCTGAAATCACCTCAGACAACTCTGAATTACCTTAGTTTTATGACCTTAGCTCTGAAATTACCTCAGTTTTATGATCGCAGCAGGGCTGATCATAAAACAGTCTTTCTTATGATGATATTATTTGGGTTAGGAAGCAAAATTACAGGTTTGTAACAATATTTAACAGCAGAACAAGAAATAAATTCCCCCATCATAAATATTATAAAAATATATACTTTTTTTTTTTTCAGGTATTAAATCTTTCTCCATAGTTTCGAGAAATAATTTTACAATTTAATGTAATAAATATGCTTTAATAAGCTTAAACACTTTGAAAAAATTCAAAAGAGAGGACACATTTCATTTACAGTTAGAACTGTATTAAAGCAAAATTTATTAATATTTGTGTGTGTGTGTGAGTTTATGGAAGTTTTTAGTAGTACTATACGAAACAAATGGAAAACAATTACCAATTCTCAGACAGATTTGCTGCGTTTTTATTAAATTATAAGACACTTTTTATTTTCCTGAGAAATCTGAAAAAAGAAGGAACTATCCCCCCCCCCTGAAAAAAAATTCAGTGCATTAAGTAATCGGACACTACTTTCAGGTGGCTGGGAATTAATTAGCATTTCCACTGGCGAAAATTCTGCTGAAGGGGAAGGCAACGTCTTTGAACGATTGGTGGCACTTAAAAATATTAAACAATGTTGCAAAGGTTAAACAATGTAGGAAATGTAGAAATTAATTTTTATTTTTAAAAAATTGCATTTCAGAGCAATGTATAGATATTACGTCTACCGTCCTTAAAAATTAGATTTTAAACAGACATTTTAGATTTAAAAAATTTTTTTTTTCAAAATACTTTTTTAAGAATGCAAAAAGCCTTTTGATGGAATATAAAATAAGTTATGCTCAGAGTAATACATCAATCTAATGATTATTTTTAACAGCGCAGAAGAAATGAAGGATTTCACTGATAATGATCTATGAAATCACATCCATAAAAGTATGTATTTTTGTATGAGAAATATTTGAACGATGACATTTTTTTTCAAAATGTATTAAATAAAAAAAAGAATATTAGACATTTTTGCTGTATAATACGTGAAAAATAATCAACTTAAAATTCTTTTGACTTTATAAATATAAAATTGATCATTCACAGGTTAATGTATCTAGAAACTTCATGATAAACACTAGACAATCGTTATCAAAAATACCAGAAATGAGGAATTATCAAAAATTGCATCTAAAAATTCAAGCAAAATGCATCGCAAGTTTCCTCAGCATTGATATTTATACCTTGAAATCCTGAAAAATGCATTTAAAACATTTAGTCATAAAGCTTAATAATTTAAACATGGTCGATTACTTTAAGGTAAATGTACCAAAAAGATATCGAAGGTACCAATTGATTTCAATTTTATATACGATATTAATGTAAAATCCTAAAAACTGCAATAGCCTAATATGTTTAAAGCGGAAAAGGAGTTTTAAAAAGTTGTAGATTTCTTTTAATTTCAAACCGGAAAGGAACTGCCCAAATTATATTACGTGGTCAAAATTTAATGGGGCTATGCCAAAACCTCTGAAAAAAAAAAAAAGAGGTATCGGCTGGTCCTCGACCCTACAGGGGGAGAAAAGACGCCAGAAATACAAAACATTCTTTTTTTGTGACTTCAAAGTATGTATTCTATATATTCGCCCATTCCCTTAACGAGAATAAAGAGAACAGAGGAGACCTGTGAATGGATTGAAAAGTGAAAGACCGATTACTCTTGGGATTATTGTATTATTGAATCGCATATCATTGAAATTCATTAGAAAGTGTGAAGACAAAGACACCACTTCGCTTAATGGCCTCCTTGACTTCCCAATATTCGTATGTAATAATGCACTATCCCGTAAAGATAATTTCTAATTGCATGTGACATGACTTTCAAATGACTTCATCCTCTTCCTTATGAAGGTGTCATCTATTGGTAGAATATATAACTAAAGATTGCTATTTAATGAAATGACATTTTCAGAAAATGCTTTACTCCAATAAATAAAAAAAGTAAACTATGAAAAAAATCAAAATTAAATAGTAAGCTGAAATGGATGAACTAAATCAATCTAACGATACTTAAATAAGCAAATTAAGTAATAATTACAATTAATAAATTTTATATTTTTTATTATTTAATAATTTATAATTAATAATGTGATTCAAATAGCAGATATTTGGGGCAAATATTTAAAAATAACAATAGCAAAATTCTTTGTTATTCAAAAAATCGTGGATTATGCATCTCTACATGTATGCGAGGGTCTTATATTATGAAACAAGAGCTTTTCGAATAACATCCGAATAAAACAGAGTTTCAACGAGTTTTCATTCAAAAGAGTCCCGTTTTGAAGGAACACTAGGGCTATTTTGTGGCGGATCTTGTAAATTTCAACCACTGTCAGATAACAAGGATGACATCTGAACCCCCCCCCCCCATTTTCAAACTTCCACGCTATACCACCGGAATAACGGTTGGTCTCGTTGTATTTAAGGAGCACCCGACTACCCGACCCGAATACATTCGGAGTTGGTGGACCCTGTTATTCGGTGGAATCTGATCTCGAACCCAAAAACCCCCCGTTTTAAAAGCCTTACTACCAGACCACCGTGGTCTTTATCTTTGATTAGAGTGAAAGAAACAAGGTAGTTAAAAGAGAGCGCTTCTTCTTTTGTTTTGAAGATTATCTTTTCATCGTCTTTTATCCTGAAATCCTCAATTCTCATGAAATTGAGGATTTTAGCGACGGAGTTAGTGAGAAAAAACTTTAATTTTACTTAAAATTAAGGTAAGAAAACGTGTTGATTTTTTAATAAATGCTGCTTTCTGTTCCCTATTACAAAATAATTCATGAAATGTAGCAAATTATAATACAATTCAATTGTACAAGTAAGAAACTTAAAATTGTTACCAGTTTGGGCATATGTATTAAATATAAGCTATTATTACATAAAAATTGAACTGAATGTGATTTAAAAGATTTTTTTTTAAATAATTAAAGTGACTTTTGACTTTATTTTCATTATGCATTCGGATCAGGCTGCTGCTGCGAATCCGTGCATGAACGAGGTATGTTAATTCACGTGCCCTCAGTTCGATCTAGTCGGCAGGTGTTACTTAGCAACCGGCAATCGATTTGTTTATTTGCAATTTGTAGTAGTTTCTAGATCGTTCGTCGTCTTTCGCGAAATCTCTGGAGTCAGTGAGATGGATATAAATACGGGCCGAAATCAGCTGGCTGTCAGTATCTGTTTCAGAGTTCAACTCAGCTTGTGACCTTCAGTATTCTTTGACTGTTGCAGCTATTGCATATTTGTTACATTTTGTGCCTTTTTGAGGACTGTTTGTTGGAATTCTAAAAACTAAACCATGGCTTTTCGAGCAATTGTGCCTACTCTTTTGGGACGTGACTGGTGGAGTACCTGGGACTATCCAGAGCGAATTATGGACCAATGTTTTGGCATGTCTCTGTTAGATGAAGACTTGTTGTCTCCTACTTTATACCGAGGTTTTTTGATCCACCCACGAACACAGAATAGCATCGCTACATCTGGACAGTCTGAAGTGAAAAACGACGAGAACCAGTTCCAGGTTTCCCTGAATGTAAAGCAGTTCAAGCCAGAAGAGATTGAAGTGAAAATCGTCGATAATTATGTTGTCATCCACGGCAAACACGAAGAAAGAAACGAAGAAGATGGCAGCTGCTCTACTCGGGAATTTACCCGACGTTACATGCTCCCACAGAATTGCGAAGGTGATACTGTGACATCTACCTTAAGCCCTGATGGAGTTCTATCAATCCTTGCTCCCAAGAAAGCGATCGAGGAACCTCCTAAACAAGAAAGGCAAGTTACTGTTAATGTGGATGAATCCAAATAAAGTCTAGAAGTACTCTCGAACTTTCATTTCATTTGAACTTTTCTTTGGAATTGTAGCTGATACCTAGTGATTAAATTTAGAACTGAATTCTTTAAGCATATCGTAATTCTGGTTCTGAATTGTATTAAATATTTCCAAGTTAAAATTTTTTCATTTGATATGTTCATTTACTATGTAAATCTGTTTTATATTGTATTTGCTATTCATCATTTTGATCTTGTGATGTAAATTTCTAATAAAGATGTAGTTTGTATTTAATGGGCTCTTTTTTTTTTTTACTTTCATTTTAAGTTTACATATGTTAAATAATCTGGTAGATTAATAGATTTGTTAATAATTACTTGAGGATTTATATCTTTGCTTCTTATTTTTTTAAAAATAATAGTTTTAAGTTATCTGAATTAATGATAAAATGTTATAATTTTTAAAATATAGCTGAAAATGTCAATTACCTAATCGTAAAAGTATATATTTTAATAACTTTAATTTTTGATAAAAATGAAAGTATAAAGGAAATATTGTTTTAATTATCTTGCCTATTAGTGTAAAATAAATCAATATCTAAATAGAAAGTAGTTCTGTATAAATCTTCAGATTCGAAGGGATTTACATTAGTATCTATTAAAGATAGTAGATATTAAATTTTTATATTAAAAGTAATTAAAAGCTTTCAGAAAAGGAAAAATGTATTGGCATATCTAAATTTTAGATATTCTACAAGGTATAGAATAAATTAAAATAAACTGTTAAAATAGAATTGTGTAATAAAAGTAATGAAAATGTAAAGTGTTTTTGAAATTTTAAAATGAATCATATTAGTTAAAAAAATTTAGGTTACATGTGAAGAATATTTTATGGGTGTAGAAAGGCATGATAAATTGAAACTTTCTAGATTTGAGAAAATATTAAGAAAATGGAAACTTAACCAATTTAAAGTTGTAATAATTTTCTGTATAATTTATCAATGACATATTAAAATAGCTTCATTTTAATAATGCATGAATATATAGATTCTTAATTTAGATGAAAGTTAAAATATATGCAGTTATTATAAATGTAAAATAAGTTTACTTTCTATTAATATGAGAAACTGTCTCAAATATGTATATTGTCTAAAGATAAATTAAAAGCTAATGATTCATAAAAGTTTTAAAATTGAAATGGTAAAATCACTAAATTGGCAAGAAAATGGGTAATAAACAGTAATTTCTGGTTACCATAATTAGAAGTCTATCTTAAATATTTTTAAAAATAAAGAGGGAGGACAACTCCACTCTGACTTAAATAAAGTGTCTTGTTTTATAAATAATTTCATTCAGATCTTTTACTTAAATCCAAATGAAATATTGCATTGAAAATCATTGTCAATCAAAGGTAGAAATAAAACTTTCTATTAGAATAAATTATTGAATTTTTATAACTGGTAAAATCTTTAGAATGAAATTAACCCTTTACTGCATATGAGCACTGCAGATTTCATTTAATTTTATTTCCAAATTAAGCATTATAAAATAATTCGAACTATTTTAATCCATCGTGTATATATTTAGCAATAATAAAATACAAAAAAAAAACTGTCTTATGATTTTATAACTTTTCAAAATAACCACTTTTGTGTAAGTAGGTGAAGAAGAA
The DNA here is from genome assembly GCA_026289955.1 of Argiope argentata. NCBI lineage: Eukaryota > Metazoa > Arthropoda > Arachnida > Araneae > Araneidae > Argiope > Argiope argentata. The sequence goes on along the minus strand of JAOUZG010043444.1, from coordinate 1,504,776 downwards.
AAATGGATGTGTAAGTGATTCATTTTTAATAAAGACAACAGAGTAAAACAAAAGTACTTTTTCATGCACAGAAAAAAAAAGTCAATAACGATATCTTCCTCAATAATTTTTCTGCCGTTCAACTTTTTTTCGATGCTATATAAAAGCCCATAAAATAATCCAAAATATAAAACTTTTTCATTATTTTTTTTAATGTCTTATTGATAACTAAATAAAGTTTTTTCACTTTATAAATTCATGCTGTAAAGGATTAAATCTTACTATAAAAATGTGCTATTTACTTCAGCTATATAATATTATAGGTATATTCATAATCATTTAATTACATTGTCCTTGCAATTTCAGATATATATTTTTAAACAGTTAAATTATGCATTTTATTAATTATATTACTTAATAAATTTTCCTTTAATTTATAAGCTTTTTAGCAATATATTGAAATATAATCTTTACAAACCTATAAAATATATTGTAATATTTTTAAATAAATTGTTATTATTATGAATAAAAATTAAAATATTCCATTGTGGTATTTTGTTTTAACAAGGAAGTGAGACTGTTTATTTTAGATATGTTATGAAATAAATTCTATTTATTTCTTGTTGGATTTTTAATTAAGTCGATAAGAAACCAGTTCTTTTTACCTAATGGTTTCTGATGAATTTTCTCTGATAATAGTAATAATGATATATAGACTTTAAATAATGTAGAACTTATCAGCAATAAAATGTAATGAACAAAATTTAAAGAAGTAAGAAATACAGGAGAATGATACAGGTAGTTTTCATCTAACATTATTTATGAACAAATTAAGTTATA
>JAOUZG010043444.1:1478254-1503557 GCA_026289955.1 Argiope argentata | reverse complement strand
ATATATATATATATCAAACTTTAGAAATAATTGAAAACAAGGATGATTCTGATTTCAAGAATTACTGTTTAAAACAATTTAAATACATCTTATGATAAATAGAAATTTGTATTTTGAATTAAAATTTATGTATAATTGTATACATATACATATGAAATTATTTTATGTATAAAAATCTGGAAGTATGGATGAAAAAATCTTCTAAGCATCCTTTACTTTAAATTGAAAGAAATAAAGTAGGAGTTTTTGAAACAATCCATATAATCTTGTTGAGATTTGGAGAAAATTAGTATGACAAGAAGTGAGCAGTAATGTATAGATGTGGTTTAAATTTTTATAATACAATTGATGAAAAAATTCTTAAATATTCCTGTTATGTTATATTTTTAAAGAATAATTAAATCCTTAGTTTTACTTTTAATTCACACAAAAACTTTAGTAGAAATCTTGTAGATAAAATCCATTGAAAAATTCAATTTATAGTAATTAAATAAAAATATGCTCTAATGAATTTTTTTATTTAATATTAACAAAACCATATTATAACTTTTTGAAAAGGCAAATCCTTATCCTTTATCAACTATTTTTTTTTTCTTAAAATTGATTATGTTAAATCAAAAATTTATATACTATCAACTTATGTTCAATTCTTAGATTTTATAAATACAATTACATTACTTTAAATGATAACAAATATAAAGATAGTCACTGTTCTGAAGAATTTATTACAAATTTAGTTGTCTATTTAAACAAAGTGCTAGAAGCTGTGTAAGACATCTTGCACAAATAAGCTTGACAAAAGTTGAAAAGTTCTAGAAGAAAGTTGTTTGGTACAAATGTAATAGTATGAAAGTATTTTAACTCAATTTAAACTAGATTTAATGTAAAAAATATTGGAAAATGCTAAATTTTAAACATTCTGATTATTTATTCAATTATTGAATGAATAATCAAAATGTTTGAATTTTAACAAACCTTGAAATTTCTTCAAGGCCTTGAAGATATTTCATGATTTATGTAAATTCCTTCTAGACTGCCACATTTTTAAGATTTAAAATTGATGCATTGAACAATATTGAGGAATTACAATAGAACAATTAGAGCATTTAGTGAAATTAGAAAAACAGCATTCATATCTAAAACAGGTAAAGATTAATTCTCCAAAAAAAAAAAAAAAAAAAAAAAAAAAAACTTAACTGTGATGAATGCAATACACCTGCAGATTCAATGTTGCTATTCTTACCCGAGATATGTATTTTAATCTTTTACAAAGTTACTGACATTTCATGCCTATTTATTTGCTGCAGTTAGTGAATCTTATTGAAAGAGAACAACTGTCACAAATACCAAGACTAGATGGATCTATGCAGAAAAAAGGTGTGATTTTCTGCATTACACGATTGTGAATATATCTGACATCTAGTGGGTAATGAAAGAACTATTATATTTGTTAAACACACTGAAACATACCTTCAAAGTTTCCAAAATTTCATCTTAGAAAACATTTTCTAAAGAAAAATTGGAAGTACAATTTTTTTTAAAATCTAATACACATTAAAGAGCCTTTAATTCCAGTATTAAAAGTATAGCAATCTGTCCATATCTTGCAAAAGAAGCCAAGCCATTTATAATGTTCCCGTTAAATGTGACAACAATTTCAGCAGCCAGTTAAATAGAAAACTTGCCTATTTGGATAATCTCAAAGACATGAGTAAAGGTGAATTTTCTAATATTATTATTATTTTAAGAGAAAATTCTCACTTAGTCTTCAAATTTTTTTCTCATTGGACACTCAATTATCATTGTGTTGCTACAAATGGGTGCCTAAAATAGAATTAAAAAATAATATTCCTTTAAACACATTTGTAGTTCAATTATCATTGTGTTGCTACAAATGGGTGCTTAAAAATAGAATTAAAAAATATTCCTTTAAACACATTTGTTGTAAATTTGGCATTAATTAAAGTTTTTTTTTTTTTTTTCCTTTTCTGTCACCTTTCCACCATTAAGTACAATACAATTACTATGAACATAATAATTTTCACTAAATATTTCAAACAATACTGGAAAATAAATTTCAAATGTTATGAGACAAATGACTCATCTACCAATCATAAAAAAATAAGCACAATGTTTGCATTTTTTTTTTGATGTAATAGAAAGAAGTTTTCAAAAGCTGTCCAACTCCCACCTTCCAAAACATAGCTGTGCTAAATATGGCATATTTAGATTTAATAGTGTGTACTGTAGAGTGACAACACACAGAGATTTCTCTATTATTAGCTATTTAACTAATTTGAATTATCAGAACTGTACTTCTACGAAAATATAAAGAGAATTTTAATTTTCGATTTTTCATGATTCGACTAATTTACAACTACATGCACAATATCAAATTGAAGTTATATACTATTATCTGACAATTAAAGGCATTTAAGATAAAATAAACATGCTTAAACAAATAGACTTCATTGCAATTCATAATTCTTCTATGCCTTTAGAACAGTTTTGTTTTGTTCAAGTGCTTTAAAATCCTAATAATGAAATGTCATCAATGCATTCAATATTTTAGCTAAAATAATTATGTGATCTCTCCAGAATAGTCAGTATTTAAATATTCAGAACAATTTTTAATAACCAATCACGAAAAACGACATAAAAATAATATAGCATGATAAACTGATGCATGATAGCTTAATAATTGACAATAAAAATGACTTGTAATCAAAACTTTTTAAGTCATTTATTTCATTCAAATAGACAGCTACAAAAAAGTACAAAATTTCCATTATAACAAAATACAGCAATGATATTCATTTTATTTGTTTGATATTCATATACAAAAACACCACATAGAAAGGATTTCAGATATCTATGTACATAAAAATTACAAATCAATTATGAATTGTATACAAAATCTATAGCAAATTGAAGGAAAATATGAGATAAAATATTTCCATAAAGATGTACAAAAATGAAATTAAAGACAAAAGTGAAAGGTTTTTTAAATGCAATTTTTAAATAACTTTCTGGGTGAATTTTCAAAGGGTTTCAAGAAGGTCTCTGAAAAATAAAAGAAAATGCAAATTATTATTTTCAGTAAATGCATTAGATAGCTTGTATCAGCAAACCTTTATTTTATAAAATTATAATTATTCTTATTTCATTATTTTAAATTACAATGCAAATTCAATAAATTAGTTAATTGAATATCTTATAATATTTTGAATTTTAGATTTATTCTGTTTTAATAATATAATCAATAAATCATCTACAAAAATATATCCAATATACAAATTTTTTTAAAAAGGGAAGACTTTTTCTTTTTAAAAATATGTGATTTCTTATACTGAATCAAATGTATGCATCTTTTATTAAGCAATAAACAAACATAATTTGTATAATTTATTTGCAATTCATCAATTTAAAAAATAAAACAAATCAATATAAATAATGAAATGGTAACTATGAATCATTTTCAATTCTTCTCTCATTCAAGATCAAACTACTCTTTAAAAATGAAAACTCCCCTCCTACTAATTATTGTGTTTACTGCTAACTGGCTACAAATTATCAGAATGAAAATTCTGAGTTATGTGCATGTGACTACAAACTAAATGTTTTATAATCGCATTTTGCTGAGCACTAGTCAAGTTAAGATTCTAGATAATGAACAGGTCTATTGTGTTGCTCATTCAGTTTTTGGTACTTAGCTATCTCCAGATATAAAGTGGCATAATTTTTTTAAAATATTTTTTAATACTATTCTCAGTGGTAGGAATTTTGGGATCAGGATATCTGAACAATTACATTTAATTAAACAAAATCCTAATTCATGAACTATTAACTCTCCCCAGACAAACAACCAATGAGAAATTTGCATTGCAAATTAATATATTGGCCATATTCATTTCACAGACAAATATATATATATTTGGTGAAAAAAACTCACTTATATTCAACATATTATACAATTTTGTCTAAACGAATGTCCTAGAATTGTATTCTCATTACCTTCATTGAAGAATTGGTAAAAGAACATCCTCATCATCTTTTTTAAATTTTTATGGCATATTGGCTTTTATCCCATATTCTTCACAAATATTTACCTCAGTCTTTTGATTACAATTACTTAAATGAAATTTTTATTAATGTATTAACTCTCCTAAGTTATTTTTTCTCTAACAAAGCCTTCTTTCTAACCATATGACTGGTGTAATATCGCCATCTTTGATTCTTTCAATATTAAACTTAAACTAACCAATGAGCCAGCTATGCTATTTTAGAGGTAAAAGTACAAACTGTCATCACTAGTAAAGCAGAATATTTATAAAACATTATAAATCAAATTACCTCCTCATTTATAATAGTGGAATTGGTTAATTTTAATCTTGACTATACGTAATTAGTGTTAAATAATAGGGATATGATTTTTTGTCTTTAATCAGCATTTAATTGGTTTGAGATTACAACAAACATTCTTCATCGGTAGGGTTTCTTCATTTGTCAAGATTCTGTTATGCAGTTCATCTATGTATTTACTAAATAAACGTTCTTTAATTGCTCATTACATTCCTTTTAAATTTCTGCTTTCTCTCTCTCTTTTTTAACTGAGAAATATATCGATCTTATAAAAAATGTTTTTAAATTATCTAAGCTTACATTATTCAATGGTTAAATAGGATAATGGTTTAATCAATAATGATTAGCAATTAAATTATGATAATGAACAAATTTATAACTTTCTGGTAATTAGTTCACCAATTAGGTTTTTGATAACTTTAATCACCAATAATTTTTTAAAGATAATTTAAAAATAGATATTTTTGAAATTACACTATTTTTTCAACTAAGCCATATATATATATATTTTAAAACCATTTTTAAATTATAACTTTTTAACACAATATCCTTTATAAATTCTAACAATTTGCTCATTTTTTAAAACTGATACTCTGATTGTACATATTTGTAACTTTATTTACATAATAATAAAATATTAGTGTTTTTATATGTTGTATTATGCTACTTTAAATCTTTTTTTTTTAACTGTAAATTTTTTTTCTTTTTTCCCTTGAGTTTATAATACTTGTAAGTATAAGTACGGTATCTAGTTAAATGTATTTGCTGCTTTGCTTTTATTTAAGTAATTATTTTTAAATTTATTGTTATGTTTCTTTTTATTTTTAAAATAACTAATTCATTTTTAGAGTACTTTACCTATAGTTTTATATACAAAAGTGCCATTCTTAGAATTATCGCATTTTTTTTAAAAAAAATTGCAAAACCTAATGGATGCTCAAACTAGTATGTAAAAAACATCACTTATGTAACACTTCTTTCAACTTAAAAAAATAAAATAAATAAATAAATAAAAGTTTGAAAAAAATCCATTTTTCAGTTTTAAAAAAATCCATAATTTCAAAATCAAGTAATTTTGGGGTCAAAGTCACAATGAATTTACACTTCTAGCTAAAAGTTACATAAAATTTTACTATTCCAAGATTTAAAAAACATAAATTGAATTTTAATATTAAAAAAATGGTAATAATCAAATATTTTCTATTCGCTGCAAGAATTATTTTTCTTCTATCTGAATAGTATTTCATTTTAAGTGAAATGAAATAACAAGAACTAATACATCCTTCTTTCGCACATTTACAAATTTTATCCTTAGAAAAAATATTACTTTATATGCATTCAAAAAATGTTGTTTTATGAATGAAAAAAAAAAAAAAATTATGCAAAATTCGAAATACATTACAGAAAAGAAAAGAAAAGAAAAAATGCCATATTTGATAGTTTAAGATTTCAATTTTCAGTTTTCCTTCAAATTTCTAAACATTTATATTGATTCATTCAAATTATATCATCATTATTCAAAAAAGAATAAAATTACATATTTTTATAAATGCAGTATCTCATGTCAAAAAATTATAAGGAATTTGCAAATCAGCTCAATGACTGCATTTTAAACAAATTTTTACTAATTTTCAGATTACAGGTAAAAGGTAAGCTCAATCTTGTATATTACAGTAAAGAAACACTACATTTATTACAGTAACAATTTTCTTTGATTATTTATGGAATCCTATTTCCTACTCTCCTAAGCACTCAATACAACACATATGGAATGACAAACTATAAATATTTGTTTGATCCTTTCTCATTCGAGTCAAAGTGGAGAAAGATTAGAAAAAAAAAGAAATTAAATTTTAACCCTTAATAGGGCAGTACATTTAACAATAATGTAAGAAGTAGAAATAATTTTATTTCTTTAAAAAACAAAAGTTAAATTACAAAAATTACTTGAGCTATATTTTCTCAAATATATAAACATAGATGAAAATTTGTCAAAATTGTACATAATCATCAGTTTGTATAATAGAATATTGAAACTAAAAGCACAAATTACATGACACAAATTGACGAGAAGGTGAAATAACTTACTTCCTGCATCTTTACTCCAAGATAAAATGCCTTTATTTGCTAATTTTGTATATCTTGTTAAGAAGGTGCTTGTCTTTTTTAATTTCTTGATCTAAAAGGAAAACACAAAATAATACATAATGCCTCATAAGTTTTTAAAGATGAAGATCAAATGTGACAAGTAAGCTTTATAAATGAATTTAAAAAATATAAATATTCAAAATTAGTTACATTTAACTCTTTAAACAATCAATATGATCTGAACAGCATTCAGCCCCAAATAAGTTTTTAAACTATATCAAACTTTTGAAGAAAAAAAATTATTATCTGATGAATTCAGCCCCATGAAATGCTTTCTGGACATGTTGAAATAAAAAAAAAAGGCTAGGAACTTTGAAAATATGATTGAGAATGGGATTATCAGGCTTGATTACTTAAATAGTAATTGCATTCTTTTCTTTGAGAAATGTAATGAATTTATAATCGAAATTTAAAGGCATAGCATATTTATTCGTTTTTATTCCATTTTGAAAGTTATGAGCACAAGAGCAGAAAGTAAAAAAGATTAAAAAGGGATTAAATCAAGTTATCCAGATCTTTCCATAAATCAGGCCCATATAGATTTCTGAAAGGAGTTCTTATTTGTGTTGACCTTTATACGAGAAATACAGGAATCGTTTAAAAGAATCTAGTTACATCAGTGGTTTATAATCCATTCACTTGGAACATGAAGTCCTTAATGGCATATAATTTTTATAATTCTTCATTTGATTTATTAAATAGAAAATGTGGAATGGATCAGGAAACAATAGACAATATTTTAGAAAGAAGTTACGATGGACTAAAACAAAATAAGAAAATTAATTACAAATGAAATTAAAGTTTAAAATATCATTGCACACACACATAGTAAAAACAAAATAATAAATGAATAAATATTGAAGAAAAAAAAACAAATTACTGATAAATTTTTTTTGAAAATTGATCGATGGTTATTTTATCAGCTTACTTGATAATTTAACTGACTATCGATTGATTTGACACCTTCCAAAATTGTGGAATAATCCAAGTGCTGATATTCTTCAAAATTAACCTGGCCATTATATTGGATATCAGTTACACTGTAATGAAATTGAAATAATAAATAAGATTAATGCATCATTAAATATCAATCAGAATTCATAGTGACATTTCTAAATTTTTAACATTCTTTATATATATATATTTACAAAAAATAGATTATCAATTTTTAACCAGCAAATAATACATAAAAAATTGATATTAATGTAGCTACTTAAAAAAAATATCTCAAAAGAAATGAGAAAATCATATTGATTTTCATTTAACTGTAATATGGAAGGGGGGAGAGAACAAGTGAAAAAAATGCAAATAATGTTTGTTTTTTTTTCAATTATATTTCAATAACCGGCAAGATAATTAATTTTTTTTTTCAAATTGATGACAGATAATACCTATAAAGGAAATTAGTGACTGATGGTTTACTACAAAAATTAGCCCTAAGTTGAAGGAAGCATAAATTCTGGTAAATTATGTAGTTGGTTAACTTTTTAAGAAACAAGTGCATGTATCTGATTCGAATAGTTATAAAACTGATTAATGAATTTAATACACAATAAATTTATTAATTAAATGTACTATACATTGTAAGATTATAAGGAAAATTATTAAAAGAAATATTTAAACATCATGTATTATTATCTGATGGGGAAAGGGGATAATACTTTTGTTTCTTCTAACTGTTATAGAATGTTCCAAAATCTGGATGGAATATGTGTCCCTTATATCAAGTTTTGTTTCCTGTTTAAATTTCATAATTAACATAAAGAAATACATTCTGGTGCAGTTCTTTACAAACATTAATAGCTCTTGAAAATGCTTACAATAAATTCTGATCTCACAAATATCAGATAATGATTCATATTTTAAATGTTCAAGATAAATTAACTTTAAAAATGAAATTTCACAATTTAAGAATGTGTAAAAATATAAGAAAATATAGAAAAAAATGATGGGAAAAAACACACAAGATTGTTTTTGAACTAAATAACTAGTGTTTTTCTAACAGTTTTCAATTAAACAATATCAAAGCTTTGTCAGGCATTTATTTAAATGTAAATTTTAAATCATTAAACTATCTATGCATGAAGTAAAATTAAAGACACCTGCTGGAAAATAAAAGCAAATTCTATTTATCTTAAGTTGTCTTCTAAGCACCCAAGACATACAACTAGGAGAGCTGCCATTAAATATGAAAAACAATACAACAAATTAGAGCTCTCCAATAATGCATAACAAACAATTTTTTTTTTTAAAAAAAACCTTACAAAGTAGAAGTTACTTACATTTTATGTGAGGCTTTTAAAGCTGCTTAATAAAGTTTCTAAATTGAAAGCAATTGCAGCTATTAAAAAAACTTCACATAATAAAAGTTCTCTATGAAGAGACAATAATGCCTCTAATTAAAGGAGTGATGTAGATATGAAAATTTCCATTATCTTCTAGCTGGAAGGCCCATACATGAACTGCATCTCAACTTTTACTCTCTTGACATCATATAACTCATCCACTACTTGAGTTCTCTTATTTATAAATGAATGTGGGCAGAGTTAAATTCTATACACCAATGAGTTTATTTCCTAATCATCCTTCATTATACATAATATATACATACACACAAAAAGAGAGAAAATGTATATGATAAAAATCATCTACACACTTAGAAAGGGATGAAACAGTTTGTAAATAAAAATTAAGTGGATGAAAATTGTAGAAAAATGTTCTACAATATGCATCATCACTAGAAGACATTAGATAACTGATTGTGCATATCAATCGTCAATTGCTGAACCCCACCAAAAGAATACAATTTTGTGAAAGACATGCATAATGAGTGGAGGAACAAATTTATGGTAGAAATATGATGGTACACCATTTTATATATCTTCATGTTGTTCATTTCTTAGTGTTATACAGAAAAGATAGTTTCTTAATGCATTTGAAATATGGTTTAAGTACTAAGGTGCACCATCTCAAATATCTCCCTGTTGTATATTGTTGATCATATTCTTTTGTAATATATTGCAACTAAGTAACTTATTACAAAAGATTAATGTTATCACAGATATGTTATTTCGTCTTCCTGCTTACTGGACATTAAACTCAGGCTTTTACTTCTGGAGGTCACCTAAAATTTGTTGTTGAAAGGCACTAGATGATCTGATAGTGAAGGTTGTAACTGCTGTACAAGAACTCCAGGAAACACCTGAAACCTTTAATATGCACATGAGTCACTAGCAGATATTAGTTGTATCTATATTGTGCTTATACATTGATAAATATGAGCATTGTGTTGAATAATTGTTTTAATAATTTTTGGCATTTCTTATGCTGTCAAAAAATATTTTTGGAATTGATTTCATGTCCTTATAATAACGTTTCATAGTATTATTAAAAGGAATTTATCGAAAGATAAGACTGTTTTAAGATACATGATAAGGGAGTAGAGAGGACATAAAACAAAAACAAATCATGATAAAGTCAGTTCCCTTAAGCAATAATAATAATAATAATAACTTACTTCATTTCCTCATTCAAATTTGATCTATATCTTTCTAAAAGTTCATCCCACTGCCTCATTTCTTCTTCCAATCTAAAAATAGTATTTTAAAACAGCTTTTAAGTAATTTTATAGTTGCCATTAATTCAGAATGAATTACAAGAGCATTTTAAAATAAATATCTTAGTTACTAAACTTTCTAAAAATTTAAACCCTATTCAACAAAAATATCTAAACTTTATTCATTTTATTTGTTAAAATTAAAAAATTATTCAGCTTTTCTGCAACTTATACACACAAATACTAGAGTAAATTATAAGACAATTAATACTGTGTATTGTGATTCAAAAAGAGTATACATTAAAAAGCTAGTTTAATTCATAAGCAGAAGATAAATTTGTAAATCTTTTGTAAGAGAATTTTACCACTTATTTTGCTATTTAGTGAACTGAATTCTGATAGCTGTTCAAATGTAAATAATTTTTATCCATGGCGTAGAAATACAACCAATGCAATGTGGATATGCAGATTGAATTACCTGTATCAACAAAATACATAATCATTTTTTAATTCCTTTTTTAATTTTTTTATTGATACCAGAGTCAAAAAGCCAATCTTGCAAATAGTTATTTAGCTCAAATAAAATAATCTTACATAATCACATGAGTTAAGTATTTAGGAGGTATAAAAATAGAAAACAAAGCATAAACCCATACTAAGTATAATTCTTATAAAACCTGGCATCTGAAAAACGCCATTAAACATGAAAATTTAACAAGACAAGCTAGAATTCATTTATAAGTTTCTAAGTAATTAAATATTTTATTAAACTCCACCTATTATCTTTAAAATTCTAAAGTGAAAGCAAAATACATAAGAAATAAGAGAAATTCAGACTAACTTTGTAATAGCAGAACTATATTCTTCATATTTCATGCTAAGAGAAGCATTCAAATCATTTGACCTAAAAAAAAATCAATGCATAAAACAAACAATATATATATATATATATATATATATATATATATATATATATATATAGTTTCTTTAAAAACATTCAATTAAGAGGCTAGGAAATTTTATAATAGGCAATTCTTTCTTTTCTGAGAAAAAGAGAAACATTAACCATTATTTGCTTTTTGAAGGATTGAAAAAAATAAGTAGGATAATAATATGAAAAAAAAAAAACTTTAACTACATTACTGAATTTGTTACTCATCTTTAAAAAAATTATTAACATATGAATATCAAAGAATTTTACCAAGGTTTATTGGATTATATTCTCAAATACCTTTAATAATATGTTTTAACTGTGAATTGTATTAAGATTGCAATTCATAAAACTTGACAAATATTAAAATTTCTATTATTAAATGATGGAACATTTACAGAGATATATTGAATTATAATAGTGGAAATCCAAGAAGAGTATTTTAAAAATATTGCATAAAACATTTTTTTTAATTTGTTACAACTAAGGAAAACTTACATAAATAATTAGTCATCATAGTTAAAAAAACATTTTAAATTTTAGATAATACAAAAATTATTTTTGATTAATTTTTTGTAAGTTATCAATAATAAACATCACATTATTTTAACCATTTAATTAAAATTTCAAGAAAATCATGTCTATTTATATCATCCAAAATTTGTCTGTCCACATTTAGTAATTCTAGGTTTAAGTATCTGCTGCATAGAGCATCAAAAAAAAAGATGAATAGTTTTTAAGGTGATAAACTAGTAGAATGGTAAAATAGGTTTTAATAAAGTGCCAGTGATATAGACAATAAAACAGACAATTTCAAATTGCCCCAAAAAATTATCAAATTAAAATTAAGTACTAATTTTTTAATAACATTTCTATTACTCAACTAATACAGAGTCAATTGGGATGAATAAAATATCTGTTAATAGGAATTGTTGCAGATTTTAACAGGGAGAACTTTATTCACATTTAAACAATTTTTCTTTTAAGTTAAAAAAATCTTTATAGTAATGAAAATGACGGTTGGACAGGAAATGCAGATGTAAAAGCTGCTACTAGACTTTATAAATATTTCTATGCATCTTTTAGAGTTGGGAAAGCAATGAATTGTCAAAAGCCGATCGTATAATTTTATAGAAAAGTACCCTTTTTTTATCAATCAAATATAAATCCTATAAAGATCATTAAAATATCTATGAGCAAGAATTTTCGAGACTTCTAACATAACACATTTTATTTTAAATTTTATATATATATATATATATATATATATTCCATTAAAAACTTCTGCAATTTCAATAAGTCACAAATATTTCAAAGAAGAATGATGTTTATATTTTCTAAATGGATAAGATTTATAACTTTTTACAAAAATATTTTATTTTCTTGTACAAAAGAAATGTAAAAAGTAAAAACATCTTACTCTTTATCAGCAACAGCTAAAGAACAATAATTCTTTTCTTCAATCTCAGATTCAATATTAACTTGGCACTTGGAAACTGCAAAATCAATTTAAATAGAGATTTTAACTATGAAAAGTGATTTTTTTAAAACAAAATTGTAATTATTGGTTGAAATAATGAAGAAAATAAGTATACAAATTTTAAAATCATATATTAGTGGTTAAATGTTTTCTATTCAATGAATTTCACATTGCTTCAATTTGATTATAATAAAATAACTACATTTTATATAGTAAGTGATATTATAAGTGAACAATTAACTTACTGTCTTTCTTAAATGCATCATCATCGATATCTTCACATAAATCTTTTTCAGCCATAGATAAGCTATGCTAAAAATAAAAAGTTAAATATACTGAAAAAAGAGCCAGCTAAATTAGCCACCAGATATTTATTAAAAAGTTATATAATTAATAATTTTAAACTTATTCAATGCAATAAGCCTCCATATATAGAAGAAAAGCCTTTTTGTAGCAAAAGGAATCGAATTAATTGATTTCACAAAATTTGATTGTACTTGCTGGGTAAATAAATATTATATACAGTAAATTATTAAAGCATATAATTACCTTAAATCTGATTATAAACACAAGAACACAATAAAGTAAGAATGCTTAAAAAATGCAAGATCTAAATCATTTCTACCATTATGATTTATGCATGTTTTCCTTTCTTCACTATTTTTTTAAAGGCCAGAATCTATTCAAAATAATTTTATTTCTTTTTTTAAAACTTTAAAAGTTATAAATTCATCACAAGAATGTAAAGAAAAATAATTCAAGATCCTTCTCATCTTTTGTCACATCTTTCTATATGCAATTTAAGAAAATCATCATATTTATTCGAATATTTTAAATAGGATAAATCTCTCCTCTGCCTGCACTCTTACTTTTATCCTATCCTTTGAAAGCTAATCTCAGCTGTCGGCTAACAGTTATTGTTGATATCACTCCTTCTATAAAATATCTTAAACTTTATGCAAGAGTGTTTAAAATTTATTAACTAAAAATATTCATATTTCTTCTAATATATATAAAATATTCAATTCAAATCTTAATTTATTGCCTTGACATACTATCATTAATTTTGTATAAATTAATTAAAAATTGCATATATATATATATATATATATATATGCAAAAATCTGCAAAAAAAAAAAAAAAAAAAAAGGGATTTTAAAGAAATATCTTTATATTTTCTTGAATAATGTTATTTTTACAAAAAATTATGAATGTTAAGCACAGTAAATAAAATATGTGTTGAAAATTTTCAATAATTATCTTGCTTCAGTGAATCAGAAAGAAATTCTTTTTCTTTTTCAACAATTATCAATAGTTTTTTTTTCTAAATGCTGCAAAAGTCAAATGCTTATAATAAAATGTGATTTCAAGTATATGTGTAAATTTGACATTTTTGACCGCAGTATATAATAACTATAATTGTGGAGGAATATTTCTTTATATTTACAACAATTTATACAAATATTTCATTACACTTATTATTAAACAACTGTAATTCATAAAAATTTTATTTAAAGTAATTAAAGTAAATGCAATATCAACTCACTTCAAGAGCATATTGTAGAAGCAATTGCAATTTCTGTGAGGAAGATAATGATTTCCTGATTGTTTTACAAATTTCTGGAAAATGAAAAAAGCTAATGAGGAAAAAAATTGAATGATATATTTTTTTATCAATGATTGGAATTGAGGAAATTAAATCAAAATAATCTATAAAAAAGAAAAATGGTTTTAAAAAATCAAAAAAATTCCTGCTTTAAGAATTCGTAAAGAGTAAAAAACAAAAAATGACAGAACATGAATACAAAATAAATAAATAAACCATCAAAAAACGATAAGTTATAATGAAATATTAAATTTGGGAAACATTGAAAAAAATATAGTGTAATAATATGTAAGATTTGATAGTAGTGGTTGCCTTTTTTTCATTGAAATTCAGAATTTTATGCTTAATTTAACTTTTAAGTTTCAAATTGACCATCCGGAACTTTTTCTTATATATAATAAGAGCAGGCCACGATAGTGTAGTGGGGAAGGGGGAAAAAACCTATCTAGCATAGAAAAAAGGACACCAAATGTTTCGAGTTTATATGTTAAATTTATTAGAATGGTACATGCATCTTCTACCATAATATCCATCCATACTAAAAATTATTTTTCTGTTATCTCCTCCTTTATGGATGCCTTCATCAATTATACTTATTTTTTTAATGAAGACAGGGAAGAACTGAAAAAGATAGATTATAACTCACTTTCAAAAAAAGAAATTTATGAGAAAAAATAGAATGCTATACTTTGACAAATTTCTTTTTAAAGCAAGACACTTTTTATCATCATTTTGATTTCATACCATTTAGAAGTTTCAAAAATATTTTCTTCCATATAATTCTACTGGCATGCAGCAACAAAGAATTTATTATCTCAATTTTACTTAAAAATTCCTCAGTACATGCCTCTGATGTAAATACCTTAGTTACACATAAGATATTTTTATAATTTTCTCAAACAGAAACTTAAGTAACTATACAGACATTTAAATACTGGTGTCAGACTTGGATGCTACAATTAGACACAGTTAAATCGATTGTATCAAATTTCTCCAACAAAAGGAACAATCACAAATTTTTATATCTATATAGATAGTTAACATTCCCTGGTCAAACAACATTAAAATTCTAGGAATTTTTATTTGCTGTCACAAACATTTCTTTTAATTTTCATTTCAATTACTTGAAGCAAAAAGATATGAAAAGATTTGGTAAGCTTTGTACCCACAGTATTCCATGTTATATAAATTTATCTACCTAGAAAAAATACGAAGCTATATATCACAATAACCAAATACTTTCTCCCATTAAATCCCTATCACAGAGGGGTTTTTTTGTTTTGTTTAAATTGACGAAGTGCATCTATCTGATTGATAGATGCTTAGCCCTTTTCACCAGCTCAGGGTCCGACTTAGCTTAATTGGGCCTGGCTTAATAGCTTAGCTTAATTTAACTTTCTTGGGACCCCCTTTGCTTTACTACTTTAATATTGGAAAACATTAATTTAAAGAGAAATCGTAAAATAAAATTTCTATTCAGTTTGGGGGTCCAGGACAACTGCCCTGTATGCCCCAGCCTTAGCTTCTTATTCAAGCATTTCACTTTGGGAAACAGGTTCTTCATAGTTAAAAATTTGACTTTTGCTATTTCAAATGGATCACATCCATCATTTAAAGAACATTTTTCAGAAGTAAAAATTGGCTTAAATTCTTAGAAGATATAAATACAAAAATTGAAAATTTTATCCCTTTTTTTTTTATTCTATGGGTCTTCAAAGAGAGATTAAATTTGTAATCCATATACATGACCTCCTTCCCTCTTCCTAAACAAAACTATTCTTAAACATTATTATTTACATATTATTTAATGGCTATATAAATCAAAAATAGAATTCCAATTCATTAATTGCAATGAACTAGTTGAAAGGTAAAGAAGGCATTTTGCAAGCAATTGCGAATATTACATCCAAATGTAACCTCTACCCTTAAGTTTCATACTAAAAAAAGTTTATTGCTGAAGGTTGTGCAATTTTTGATTGCAATTTATCCAAGATGTAAATAAATCTTATATTTTATGTTGGACAGTTTGTCGATTCTGAAATAATTAATAATTCTGTAAAAAATCAACAACAATATCATTGAAATTGGATCTGCCATTATCTACAATGTTCCTTGATAGAAAACTATAAACTAGTTTGGAAACCAGAATATATATATATATATATATATATATGCTAAAACAAAAAGGATGCACAAAATACAAATTTTCAAAAAATGTTCCTTTTTTATTCCCCTTTAACAAATAACAATGAAATTGCAACTACATGTGGGAGAGATCCTCCTTTCATGCTTATGCATACCAGATTATTACTCACATAGGGCATTCTTTTCAAAGTTTGTTTAGAAATATCTCCAAGCTACTTTTGATGCTCATTAATTAATTACAATGATCTTATATGCAGATAATCTCAATGACAGGTACAAACTCTGAACTTCGTTGGTACCTCCTTATACAAGTGGATATGATATATTTAATCATTTCGTCTTAGATGCTCTGAATTTTTACCAATTAATTTTAAGTATCACAGTTCAAAGTATTATTGACCAAGTCTGTTTTGCCTTGTAGCAAAGCCAGTAAAATCTATTTAACTCTGAAAATTAGAAAGACAAAAAGAAACTACATAAGAATGAAAAAAAAATTGTAATTTTGACTGCATATCACTTATGCCCAGAACAAAAAAGTTGATCTTTCTAAAATAATAAATTATGCCAAACATAAATATCAAGAAATAAATTATGTTTAATCTAGAGTCTTTTTTTAATCCCATCGTTTTTCTTTTATTAAAAAAAAATCAATGAATTTATAAAAGCTTGTACCTGTTAAGCTGAAAGAAGATAACAAGGAAACCAATATTACAGGCAATCTTAACTAGAGGAAAGAGTCAAATTGCCTCATATGTGTGCTGGTATTTTAGAATTGTTTCAAGTTATGGCTGTGTCATCAGATGAACCCAAGTAGTGCAGATTTTCTTGCAAGTGTTCCTACCAATACTGAAAACGGTAATAGCTCGAATTTGTCTGATACTGATAAACTTTAGAAAGTCAACATGGTACTAAAGTTATAGATAAGGAAAAAAGTAATTAATTTTCAATGTTTCAACGTCAATTTTGAATGTTTAAGTCTCCTTCTCTAAAACGTTCCAAGTTATACTATAGGTAAAATATCTATTTTCTTGGAAATTCAATATTTTTATACAGATAAAAAACTAATAGCCTTTAAAAAATAATGAGTTTTATAAGAATGGAATCGGTAACAAAGAATTGGAAATATTTTCTTATCTTCTGACAATATTTTTTTTTTTTTTTGCACAAATAACCAATGAAAAAAAAATTGTCTGACAATTTGAAAACAATTTTGTCCAAATAACACCGTATGTATACTAACGTTTGAAAAATGGATGCATGCACTAAACGGTTACTTACACAATGAAAAGAGAAAATTTAAACAAAAATTAGTCGACATATCAAAACATTGTAGTTTTATAAATAAAAAAGAAAATTAATCGATTCCAAGAATGATAAATTCGATTTAAAAAACTGAAATCCGTGCAAATATGTTGACTTAATACTTCATATGTAAATATAAACTTTTTACAGACAGAAACTTTTTTTATATGCTCTTTTTAAAAAACATTCAAAAGTACTGTATTACCATTAGTGCTAAGTATGCCACCCAAGCTCCTGCTTCTTCTACGGCCATATTTTAATTTGGAACTACTTTTGTCCATGATAAATAATTTGTTACAAATTGTTTATCACAAAAAATTTTAAATTTTTGACATCACAGTTTCAGTTTTTGGCTCCAAAATAGTTGTTGCCAGTTTGCAAATACAAATTTCGTCGATCTTGCACAAACACAGTAAATTATTGATCAATAAAACTAATTAAAGAGTAATTAGATGAAACTGAATAAAATTCACTGTTGTCATACAGTTCTAGATTTTAATAACTTTCGTAACTGTATCATGAGAATTACATAAATATATAATTATTTTATATGCATAGGTAAACATATAGATCTTGTTTGATATAAAATAATGTTTGACTTTCCTGCTTTCGCATTAAAAATGTTTTTTAATATACCGTAGCTGGAGGAATTTCTTATGCCAGAACTATTTGATCAATGATTAGTTTAATAACAAAATAACAAATTTTATTTGAATATTTCGTTTTCATCTAACACTGGGCAAATGTGAAAACTTTTCAATTAGCTCGCTATTGCTTTAAATTAAACAATTTTTATCATTTAAGGAAAATTATTTTTATGTCACAAAATTAATTTTGTATTTGAATTCGACAGAACATGGCACTTTGTATAATTTGAAAACAAACAATGCGATCAAATTATTCAGTTTAAAATCTGGCAGTCGTTTACTGCTGTTTTGATATGCCGTAAATTCTGGATAGGGTATCAAACATGTAGTGTTCGTTTTATGTTTCATTTAAGTTACAATCTGGAGAGTTTTCTTTTGTTTTCGTCATTTAATTTTCCTCCTTTTCAGTATGTAACTTCTTTATATATCCATTCTCACTTTTTTAAGTTTTCAAGATGTTTTACTTTATAGCCCTAATGGTCATTGAAAATAAACATTTTTTCTCAGTTAGTGACAATTGAAAAATGTTTGTTTACTGAAATTATATATACCATAGTAATGATACAATTTTAAGTTAATTCATTAACAGAAGTTACGCAGATGCCTCGTAATGTTCCTTTTTTTGTGAATTAGTAATTTGAACCGGTTCACATTAATGAGGAGATACCTATTGACTGTTTCAGATGTATTTGTATTTTTTTGCTATAAAAATAGATGTAAAGCTATTAAAACTATTGTTGATATATTTTATGCAAACTTGGGAATGAAGTTATTTATTTATAAAGGTTTTTCTATTATGGTTTAAAGATAGTTAATTAAGTGTAAGTTAATAATGAAAGATTTGTTTTGAATATTTTAATACTGTTTGGGTGATTTTGAAATTGTTCTAATATTTTAGAATAAGATGATCATAACTTTAATCAGTAATTGTGCATATTATATCATTTTTCTTGTTTTATTTGTTAAAAATGCGACTTGCTTTACATTAGTAAAGTAAGCAGTAGTAATAACTCTTTCTTCACTGATTATTTATTGACAATAAGCAGGCATTTTGTTTTTGCATATATTTAATTATGTAATATGATTAACACAATTTCATGTTATATAAACAGATGATTTTTTGAGGATTGGGATTTAATAATTAGTGAAAGGAATAAAAGTTAATATTTTGAAATTTAATCTAATCTTGCGATGATAGATTACATATTCATCAAAATTTATTATTATTTGTTCAGAAATAAGTATCATCATTCTGCAATTAGCCATTCTTAGATTTTGTATTTTTAATTTTGAATTATAATTAGATTTTATAATTCATCTGTTTTTTTCCCCCCCTCCACCCTTTATCCTATAACTGATACTTTACAGTTATGTGCATATAATTCCATCTTTATCTTAAGGATTGCAATTTTTTAGCATAATTTCTAATTTAAAGTGCCAAAATATGTATGATTTTAAAATTTAAGTTATTTTAAAATGCATAAAATCAAATTTGTTGATGTATTTTTAGTTGGATTACTACTTGAACATTAATTAAAGTTTCCTAATTGTTAGGATTTTGATGGTCTTAGAAGATGAGGTGAATCAAAGTTCTGTTTTACTTGTTATAATTTTTTTTTAATTTTATGTTATTTAAATAAAATTTATAGGATTTTTATTTGTTACTTGTAGATGGTATCTACGACATAAATTTTAATTCAACTTAGGTCATGCAGGGTTTATTTTTATTGCTGTTTTTAAATATCTGAAACAATTTTCATATTAAAAAATATAAATTTGATGAGTAAACTTGAATTTAAATTCTTCTATTATGTTTTATTTAAAAGTTAAACATTATCAGCATATTTTAATGTTTTTATATTTTAGTTGTTTAAAAAATCAAAATTATATGTTGAACTATTTCAATTGATGCATAATAAAATATTAATTTAATTGTATTAAACGAACTTTTATCTTTTTTTAGTAGAAATGAATCGTAGCCAATCAACTAATTGTGATTTTGCTTCCAAATATGGTTTGCAACACAATGTATCTGATGCAAGCTTACCTCCTAAATTAGAAGATATTAAAAAACAGCTTAAAGAAGAGATACGCAAGGAACTGAAAATTAAAGAAGGAGCTGAAAATCTGAGGAAAGCTACAACTGATAAAAAATCATTATCTAATATTAATTCTATTGTTAAGAAAGCCAACAGTAAACTACATGAGCTTCAACAAGAATTGCAGGACTTGAATGCATATATGTTAGTTTTTCAAGGTCAGAGTGGAGATATTAATTTTACAGGTATTTATTTAAAATTTTAGTCTGATTGATTTTGTATTTTATTAGGTAAAATTTAATTTTTAAACTTGATTTTATTTTTTTAAAGCTAAGAAGTAAACATTTTTTTAGTTATTAATTTCATGTCTTAAAAAGGATAATTAATTTTATGTGATAATGATATATTGACATTTGTTTCATTCTCTATTGATGTAATCATATATTTATTTTTCACTAAAGTTAACTTTCATTTGTGACTCTAAAGCACATATAACTAATTATGTGTCATGGGTTATCAGTAATCACATTCTTTTGATACAAATTCTATATCAATTAATAAAGGATATTGAACAAATTAACTATTCCTATTTTTATAATTTATATATATATATATATATGATGCACTTTCATTGAAATTGATATATTAATGTGTTATTAGTTCCTTAATATCAAATGTTTGCATTAAAACCTGTATATAACAATATTGCTAATAATGATCTGTTCTTTAGTCCTGGGGAAATTCTAATATATCCATTGTAATTCAAAACTACCTACTATGATAATCACTTTTTAGATAAAACTTTTTGTAATGATAATTTAATTTCTTGAGAAAACTGGTACAGAACAAAGTCATCCCCCCTTCCTTCTAAAGAATTAACACATTGTATTCCTGTTTGTAAGATAGGATTAAATAATAAATGGCTCTAAAAACTGTAGCATGTTGTATTTAGAGGGGAAGAAGATCAATGATGAGTAATGATTGGAAAGTGTCTAAATGATTTTTATCTCACTCTCCAGATGGGCACTGTCAAACTGGCTAATTAACAATTAATGCTCTAGATTAAGTGCTTTCCTTGTAGCTCTTTTTTTTATGTGTAAACACTTTGAAGCTAGGATAATGCTGTGTAAAATATTCAAATTTTAAATAATTTTACAAATTTTGGAAATCACCATAATCTAAAGCAAATTAATGGGATTTAAAAAAAAAATGTAGATTTCTGAGTTGATTGAATAATATTAATGGAAAGTATTATGTATAGCAACTAACTGTTTTAAATCACTATAATTGTTATATGAACAGAGTTGCTTAAGCCACTTAATGTTGACAAAGCATTCTCATCTTTTATTACAAAGTTTGCATATTAGTAAATCAATGATTTCTGGGGGGGGGATAAGAAAATTTTCATGTTTGACTATCAACAATTAAGAAGTAACAGTAAATGACTTTTTTTGTGAATGAATGACTTCCCTATTTATGTCTGCCTTTTATACAAGCTCATATAAATTCAACTTAAATTTTAATTTAAATACATGCATTTTGGTGTTCTTTAGAAAGTGTAAATGCTTTGACTTTTATAAAATATAATTTTATATTTCTGAGTATATGTAAAATGAATAAATATTTGTAATAAGATCAGTATATTATTTACATGCAAACACATTTAATTATTGATCCATAGTTGTCCAAATTATCTGTAAAAATTCCCTGTCTATAGATTTTTTTAAAAATGTGTGTAACCATTATAAATAGATTCTGCTGTATGCCATCAGACTTAAACCTTTAGAAAATAAGTTAGATTATTTATTTTTATTGAAAATTTGTTAGTTGGGAAAAAATAGTCAAATGCTACTTTTCAATGATTAATTACTCCATACAAGTTTGATTCAAAACATGCCACAATTGATTAAATAATAATTTCATTTATTATTATTATTATTATTTTGATGAAATATATTTAGTATCAAGAGCATTCTTATTCTTAACTAGTTATTTATTTCTTTGTAAATATAGCACTCATGAAAATGAAGTAAAGATAAAATTTTCAGTTAAATATTATAAAAAGGAATGTAATTTACTTTGGAAGAATTTTTTTTAACTTATCATTTTAAAAGCCACAATACTTCATTGATTAAATTTCAAAATCCATTTTACCATAATATTTTCTCTTTTTATGACAGTTTTAGAAAAGTTTTAATCCATAAATTTCGTCTTTGATTCTGCTCTGATTTTTTTATTCGGATAGTTTTATATTTTCTTATTTGTTAACTATATCAAAGGTAATTGAATTATTTATTTATCACTTGACAGCTTAATCCTTTAAGCAGCCAAGTGAGAGTCTTACCATTCATAATATTCAACTCTAGAAGTGATGAATATATTCCTGCATTTTCTTTAAAACCTCAAGATTTTATTATTAATCATGCAACTATCTTGACTTTATAACTTTAGTAACAAAACCAAATTAAGGAATAAATTGGAAGCTTAAATGATGAAACTAATTTTATTAAAATATCATTTTTTATACATTTTAAAATTATTTATGTTTTTAGTTTACTTAAAAATATTTTTCACTCTTATCCAAATATATGTCTTATTTATATGTCCTAAATATTTATTAAGTAATCATCTTTGCCAACTAGGTGATTGGCCTGATATGTTGCTTTTATTAAATACCTGTGACTCTGCCTAGTTATTAAACATTAAATTTAGGTATTTTAATTAACTTATCTCCATTTATTATACATAAATATTTTTCTGAAGGGGAATCCATTCCAATATCCAATTCCTTTATCATTTCAATTTCTCAGTACTGTAATAATTTTTTTTATTTTTTCTTGTAAACTGTACAGATATAAAAGAATATTTCCTCTTTAGCTTCCAACAATGGAAAAAAACTGTGCAATTGAAAATGGTTTGAATTTTAGGAAACAATGTAATTTTTTGTTGAAAATTGGGCAAAATTTTTAATTAAAAAAATTTACCAAAAATTTGTACAATTATAAAATTTAAAAATATATATTTTTTAAATTTTGATACAGTATAAAATTTATTTTGATGCATTAATATTTTTAAAAATTATGAGATAAAAAAATAAAATCCAACCAAAAATTTTCTTAAATTTTTTTTTAAATGATCAGTTGTGTATGTATTCAATCTGTAATGTATTTATGGTAGCTGTAGATCTGGTTTATAGATGCAAAAATTCACCTTTTTTTATGAGTATTGGTAAATGTGAATTGTTTTAATAAACTTCTAGACATTTTGTTTTTGAAGCATCATTAAACTTATTTTGTTGTGATTGAACAATTTATATTTTTAAAAAATTATTTTAGAAAGTTGCGTGATTTCACCAGACAAATATGTACAAGAACAAGTTGAAATTCCTTTATCTGCCTCAGGACAGCGACTTAAATCCCTTGAAAAACAGCTAAATATAGAAATGAAGGTAATGTTTCCATTTATACTTTTCCCCATTAAGTGTTGTTATAAATTTGATAATTTTTTAAAAATAAATTTTTACAAATATATAAATATTAAATCATTATTGCATTATTGTTATTTTTTTTTTTTGTTTTCAATTAAAACTTATGTATTTTTTTTTTCATTATTGATATTTGACTTAATTATTTTTATATTTTTCAGGCTGTTGATATTTTGTTAATTTTAAAATCATGTTGCATTTTTGTGCGATTTCTTATTTTATGTTTTGAAAACTTATTTAGTGTATTGTGTAGTTAAAATATTGTGAATAATAAAGTTGGTAGTCTTTTATTTGTAATTATTCAGAAATTAAAGATTGCTATTATTTACTTTTCACCCTTATGCATCTGAGAACATATAAATTTTCGTTTCAAAATGTGTGAATCTTATTTAAAATTCTATCGCGATCTTCTTTGCTTTTTATTTATTTATATATATATTTTAAATATTAATTTCTATGTTACTCAAATTTTGCATTTTAAAGGTTTCTTTGTCAAAATACTATTTTTATTATTTCCACTATATTAATCTGGCTTGAGTTTATGATTTAAAAAATCTCTTATTTAAATTATATTTGACATTAAAAAAATATTTTTATTGTTTTTGTATGTGAAAAGTTTAATTTACATATAACCATTGTATTTGTGGGAGCCATAGTTTTGAATTATTATTTTTTATAGGTAAAAAATGGAGCTGAAAATATGCTTCAGATGTACAGTTCTGGCTCTTCTAAAGACAAAAAATTATCTGCTGAAGCTCAACAAATGTTGGCAGATTCTAAAGCAAAAATTGAATATATTCGGATGATGATTAATAAGGTGAAACATGACAAAGAAAATAATGTTGATGGAACTCCAGCTGGGAATGAAGGTGCAGGTAAAGTTCTTTTATAAATCTTTTTTTTTAATCACAGTTTTTCTTTAAATGATTTGCCTTGTATAACTGTTGCATTTGTTACTTAGAAAAAAAATATGAAAAGGGTACACTAATCATTAAATTTATTTTAAATTAGAGTTATTAAATAAACTTTTGCCTTTGTTGAAATTTAAAAATATTGCTATAATTTTGCTGGCAAATGACTGGATAAATATAAATTTCTTATTTTATATTTTCGTATGGTTTTGCTTTTTACTTTGACATCAGTTCTTGCAAAGTGTAATTATATACTAATATGCCGTTATTACAAAAATTTTCCCTGCAAAATTAAGGAAAAGTTTCTTACTTATTGTAAAAATATTTTATTTTCCTCTTGGTCAATTGATGAGAAATATTTTATCTCTGTTCTAACAAAAAGTATCCATGGTGATTTTTGTTTCATTTATTTATCAATATTTATATTTCAGCTAAACTGCCTGAAATTATGTCACCTTTAGAATTGCGAATAGAAGAATTGAGGCATCGACTAAAAGTTGAATGTGCTGTTGTTGAGGGTGCTAAGAATGTGATTCGTTTACTACAAAGCTCAAAGATCACTGACCGAAAAGCTCTGCAAGAGGTATACCAAATGTGTTTATAGGAATAGTATTTTTATATAATATCATCTTTTTAATATTTTTTTGTAACAAAAAGAAAATAAACCTGTTTATATATATATATATATATAT
>JAOUZG010043444.1:1439367-1477854 GCA_026289955.1 Argiope argentata | reverse complement strand
ATATATATATATATATATATAAATTTTCTAATTAGTGGTGGTGAAAAAATTTCAATGGTTAGGGGATTCACTTATTCTGCTTTATATGTCTTTTGAATTTGTTTTGATTCAGCAAGCAATTTACTAAGTGTTCAAAAGTTAAACATTTCTTGTTTCCGATTAAAATAAAAACTCTTTGTGAAATTTTAAATATCTCTAGTATATAAATGCAAAGCATGATTAAAAAAACACATGTAAGGCTTTTAAAATAATACAAGTTAAATGCCTATCAGAATTTGAAATTTAAAAGTTTTTTTTCTGTCAGAATCTCTAAGATCTGCTGTGCTTAAGAGATTTAATTAAAATTTTATATGTGTTTATGTGTACACATTAACACTAACAAATCAGCTAGTTCTAAAAAGTAGCTATTGTTATTGTGAATTATACTATTAATGTTATATTATTGGTATAACAAAGAAGGGTTGGTTAAATTGAACTTTTTTTTTTTCATTAGATCTTACTTCTAAATCTATTATTGTTGAAGTTATTTCATTCAACAATAGTGTAATTGAAATGGTGCTAAATTAAAGATTTCTGAAACTAACATGAAGATTCTCTTTTTAAGATATTTGATGCTAAGTTCTTCATAAATAAATCTGATATATATTGAGGATGATAATTATCTTTTGTCCTTATTTAGCTGATAGCAGTAATCATATTCTGTTTAGTTAAAATATTATTAAATTGTTGTTGTAAATAAGGGTAAAATATATTCAAAATGAACTTATTATGCAAGTATATATATTATAAAGTTCAATGTTTTTGTAATATCCACCATAGTATAATTTCAAATCTATTAATATTTTTGTAGGCACAGAATAATTTATCTGAATCGAGTCAGAAATTAGACTTAATTCGTCGTTCAATGGAAATAAGAAAACTGGAATTGCCACCAGAATCACCAAAATTAGAGGTGTTAAAAAGCGAATTAGAAAGTAGTCAAGCAACCAGTCCTGTATTATATCCGTCCACTATTCATCCCCACGGTACCCGAGATACATCCATGCAGCTGTACAGTACTTCGCTCTCTAAGCCAGCAACTGTAACTGGTAAACTTGAAGTCAGGTAAGAGTCCAAACTCAGGAAAATTGTTTCTTAATATTAGTGACATATTTGAGAAATTTGAAATACTTTTGCTTTCTGGTTAATTTAAAGGCAGTTTTTTTAAAAAATATATTGTTTATTTTGTTACTAAAAAATTATGGTTGCTGCTAAAAAATGTTTAATGCCATAGTATTCATTTCAAATTAATTTTTCTTTTAATGAAACAAAATATATTGTTTGTAGACTTTGAGATAAAATAAATGTAGTGAGTACATATCTAAAAACTTTAAGATAAATTATCAAGTGTGTTATTTTAAAAACAGCAGAAACATATTAAAATTTTGTAATATATACAATTTCATTTTTTTAAAACTTTTGTCCAAAACTTATTAACTTATAATGTATTGATCTAAAGCTATGCATTTGTATAATTGTTTTGATGCATTTCATTTCTCTAAATACATTATTTGTTATTTGTATTTTTCGTATTTAAAAGTGAACTTAGCTGGATGTAATTGAAATTCCTTAAAATAATATGAGATTAAAGAAATACTGTTAAAGATATAAAAAGTATTCATTACATTTTTTTAAGCTTTTAAAATTGAAATATGAAAAGCACAATAGATAGAAAGCCTTATTTTGTTGTTGATTTCATAAAAATTAAACAGTATCTGTACATAATTAACTTTTATGTATCGTTATACTCTTTTATTATCACAATAGACATTGCATATTATGACTAACTTTATTACTTTAACACTCTTTTAAGCATTCCTTATATTTTATACTCATATAATTCAGCATTTTTGTTCCAAACATATTTATTCTTTTTATATCAATGTTAGCTTTTGATTTTTTTCAAACCTCTGATACTATATGTATGTACTATAGTACCCTTTTTTTTAAAAATGGCATTAAAAGTTAGTATAAAAAGCAATATTTAAAAATATTTTATATAATGTAGGCTTATGGGTTGTCAAGATTTATTGGAAGATGTTCCTGGTCGTATACCTAGGAGGGATCAAGGCCCTCATTCTAGCCCTGCAGATTTGCGAAGTTTTGTTCGTGCAACAGGAAAGGGTTTAACAGGGCGAGGATCCTCAAAATCATATAGTATAAAGGAAGAAACATCTAGTAAGTGAATGTGTGCATTCAATTGATATCTGAATTTAAATATCTATATGTCAAGGTTGTATTATTTTGCAACTGTCTGGCCTCTTACCTGATCATCTATATTAGTTTTAAAATAATCAACTAATATATCACTGTATTTATAGAGTTTTTTGTCAAAAATTCATGTTTTAATTAGAGGTTGAATCACTTTGTTTGAGAAGAAATGGGCAAATGATACCAGTTTATTAACTATTCTGCTGTCAATAAGTACAAGATCAACAAAAGGATGATATATTGATTATAAATTATTTAATGTAATTATACTTGCCTTTTGTAAAATTTTTTTTAGATTAGCCATTTATATGGAATTAATTCAATTTTGGAGGTAATAACAGATACAGAAGTATAATATCGGGGAGCATTGGCAGCCGTAGTGAAATACTTATTTTGTTTGCAATTTCTTTTCATAAGAATAGCATCTGATCCTTTAACTTCAGACATAAAATCTTTAAATGAATTTATAGAAGAAAAGTTTATTTCTGATTGAACATCTATTCCTTGGAGAAATGGCTGTTTTGAGATGGAGTATTTGCAAGACCAATGATATTTTCTGGATAGCATATTTAAATGTAATAAATTTAATTATGTACTGAAAATCAACAATTGCTGAATTAATTATGTACCTAAGTTGCTGTCATGGAGATAATTTGGATCATTAAAATTTGATATTAATGATTTTGATATTTTGATAGGATTAACTTCAGGGCATTGTTTTCTTGTAAGGATGACTTTAGAATTCTGCTACATTACATAAATTATTATTATTAGAAAAATTCTTTTTTTAATGTGTATTTTATCTTTCAGAATTTCTTGTTTTAAGTTTTAAGAACTTATTTTATTTCAACCTTGTGAAACTTATGTTATTTACTAAAGTTAAAAGAATTAATTTCTTAAATTATTTTGTTTAAATTCAATGTAATATATTTAATAAATTGTAAATGGAAATATATTATTGAAGAAGTCGAAATATAATTCCTATTTATTTGAAATATTTGCATTATTTTTCAGATGATATAATGGCTGTTCTAAAACTTGATAATTGTACAGTTGCTCAAACTACGTGGAAACCATGCAGCCAACAGGCATGGGATCAGCGATTCAGCATTGACTTGGACAGGGTACTTAAAAATTGTTCTTAGATAATTTTTAATGATAAAGTTTGACTTGTTAAATTCAAAGTGTGAGAAATTTTGCTCCCAATGTTTCAAATTATTTATATTTGATAAAGTAAATACTATTCATTTATGATGATGACAACTGTCATTTCTTTCTTTCTTTTTTTGTGCTTTGTGTAGAAATAAAAAGTTTTTTTTTATGCTAAAGCTGTTTCTGGTGCAATATCTTGGAATTTGTCTTTTTAGTCAACTTTCAATTACTTATATATTTTTTGTAATATTAATGTATTTAATAAATTATGATTAATTGTTCTTGAATTCAGCTTGCAATTATCTTGCCAATCTGAATTTATATCATGTGTTAATCTGTTTTATCTTCATGTTTCACTTCTTTTTATTGAATATGATAATTTTTTTGTTAAGTATGTTGATAATTTTGCATTAACCCTTTTGTGACAGATGTGTCATATATGCATCACCTTCAAATGTTTCTCACAATGAATCATACCATCCATACATTTCTGGAAATCCAACTTGTGTGATGGTTAAGCATATGTGCTCATTAAACTGGATCAATTTTAAAATGTCACTAGATGGTTTCCTGTGTCCATTACTTTAGAAATAAACATAGTTTTAGTATCTGACTTCAGTTTACTCATGTTTAGCTTGATTGTATGACTTGTTATTTTACTCATCAGTTGTTGTATAAAGAAGGGATAAGAGTAATGTAAATAAATAGAGCTGTGTTGTATAACTTTCTACTTTATAAAATCATTCCAGTTTCTGGTCTTCCTCCAAATTCTTTTTTTATTTTTTATTTTATTTTATTGTTATTTGTGTGTGTGTGTTTCCATTAGTTCTGTTGTGTTTTATGTAGCTTTCCTATACATTCAATATCTTGTAATTGCAGAAAACATTGTTTATTACTATAGCAGGAAAATGCTGTTTTTCAAAAGAAGAATGTGCTTGTATTAGGAATGAACTAATAGTTTGTAAAGGTAGCAAAAATGGGGATGTTTGGACTTTTGTTTTTTTGTGACTTATTTTCAAAGTTAGCAACACAAACATGCATAGACATAAGATTCCTTTCTTATGTCCATGCATGCATTTAGGATAGAGGTCTACTGTTCTGAAAAGTTTAAAATAATTAGCATGAAAGGCTCAAATTTATTTTTGTGAAAAGATGTTTTAAAAAATCATTATTATATTCATCATACAATACATTTTCATGAGCATTAACCATTTATTCTCATAATGCTTGAAGAAATTTTTATGTTAATGGTTTTAATTGAATTATTTCTTCTCTGTTTTCAGTCACGAGAATTAGAAATACAAGTTTATTGGAGAGATTGGCGATCAATGTGTGCGGTGAAATTTCTCAGGTTGGAAGAATTTATTGATGACAACCGCCATGGCATAGCTCTTCATCTTGAACCACAAGGGCTTTTATTTGCTGAAGTGAGTTTTAAATCAAAATTGGAAATATGAATTTTATGTTGATGTTTTATCAGTAGTTTTGAAAATTTTAATTGTTACGAACAGGTCAAATTCTTAAACCCTATGATATCAAGAAGACCTAAGCTGCAACGACAGAGAAAACTCTTTAAGCATAAAGGTAACATGTTGTTCAAAGTCACTTTTATTTTATTCATTAAAAAGCAGATCTTTTAAACTGTTCATATGAATTTTGTATATTGAAAGAATTAAATAATAGAATAAACAAATTTCATAAATATGGGAAGATATTCTTTTATATAAATTTAAGATTTTTATTTATTACAAATGAAATAACTAAGCATGTCAACAATTTCATTTATAATTATAATATACTCAGGGGGGATAATTATAATTTACTCAGGGGGGATTTAATATTATAATTTACTCAGGGGGGATAAACATAATTGAGAATAAAATAAAAAATTTAGTGAGTACTAAAATTTTTTAAATATTTTAATAAGAGAATTGAACTATAAAAATATTCAAAGAATTTTTGATATGAACTAAAACTTAAGATTTTATTATAACTGAAACTATCAAACTATTAGTAATTTTTTTTAAAAAATATTATAGATATGCTATAGATAGGCAAACTTTAAAAAAAATAAATGTATAATAAAATTAAATATTTAAAAAGAAAACATTCTTTAAAAATATTTTTTAGTATTAACCCAATGGATGAGGTATTGTAGTATGTTTGAAATATGGTATTTCTAATAATTTTAGTATTTCTATATTGTTATATTAAAATACATGAAGAGCTAATTAAAACTCATTGGCCTTAACATGGCTTATAGATCATAAATTGTTCACATTGATTTATACCATTAGTTCCTTTTATAAAATTTATTAGTGGCATTCTTTTTAAGAAAGATTTTGTATTGTTTTAGTATCACTTAAATGGAACTTATGTTTCAGGTAAAAATTTCTTGAGGCCAGGGCAGATGAATATCAATGTTGCTACTTGGGGTCGTTTAATGAAAAGAGCCATGCCTCAGGCTTGTTCTGAGCAACCCTCAACAATAAGTCCTCCAACTTGTTTAATGACACCAGGTAAATCTTGTTTTTTCATATGTGGATTTTTAATTTTCCAGTAATAATTTTGTAATAAATTTTAAATTGTAAAAGGATTTTGATTTGTTAACTGCGTTTCTCCCTTCCTCCTTTTTCTTTTCTTTTCTGGAACTCTGATACTAGTACTTATAGCCATCAATTATATCAGCCATTGGGCTATCAAAATAATCATTGATTATACGGATGAAATATATTTTGTAGAAATGTGCTTACTTAATAAGTTTACAGCCATGCCGTACACCTGGTATTGGTATTCTTTACTTATTTAGCATACACTCTTGTCCCTATCTGTTTCTATAATTATTGTCCTCTTAGTTAAATATTTGAACTTACATTCAGTAAAATTATTATGAATAGTTA
Source organism: Argiope argentata (assembly GCA_026289955.1). Lineage (NCBI taxonomy): Eukaryota > Metazoa > Arthropoda > Arachnida > Araneae > Araneidae > Argiope > Argiope argentata. The sequence goes on along the minus strand of JAOUZG010043444.1, from coordinate 1,471,552 downwards.
ATAAATAAAAAAGACTGGATTCTGGCATGAATAATGATATTTCATGATTACTATTAATTTGTACTTATGATTTTGATTAGGCTATATTTATAACAAATAACATGATTTTAGGTGCCATATTTAAAAAAAACAAACTGTTATATAATGGACTTGTCTTCTTTTTAAATAGCTGTCAAATGTTAAAGTACATTGAATGAAATAAAATTAAATTTTCCAAGCTTTTGCTTATTCTTAAGATTATAATTTTTTTAAGTGGATACTTTGAGCTTTTTGAAATTACAGTTTTGTCTTTTTTATATGTAGTAATAATTTTTGGATGGAACCTGATTGTTATGAAACAAGTTTGAAAATTTATCATAGGTTAATTCTGCCATTTTTTGTACTTTGTTCTTTCTGATGAGAATTTGTGTTTTCATTTTATTTACCATTTGTTTTTTTATACTTTTTAAAATTTAAAAATGTTGATTTCTTTTTTATTTTATCATGTTTTGTGTGTGTGTGTAAATATCCCTACTTTTAATACAATGCATTGTGAAAAAGAAAAATTCAGAGACACCAAAATAGCAATTTATAGCCAAGCGTAGAATGTTTGAATCTATCTTATGAAATTGCGGCAAACATAAATCAGTCCCTTTCTATTCATTTGCGGCTTTATAAATGGCCAAGTGTAAACCAGGCGTAAATGTTAATAATATTTCTAGCCTCAAATATTTTTTTAATGAATTTGTTTAATATATTAACAAATTTTTTTAAACTTCATGTTTCATTTAAGAATTTAAAATTTCAATATGATTCTTGTTATTCAAAGTTAAAAATAATCTGATTCATAATCCTTTCTCTTTCTATTCATAGCTTCAAATAAAACCCGTCCATTAGATAGTATAGTAACTAAATTGGATTTCGAAGCAAATCTCTCAGAGGATCAAGCAGATAAGACTGGAGATCGTAGACTTTCAACTGATCAAGGATCAGCTATTTTGGAGTTAGATATCAAAGTAAGTTGATATGTTTATCTCAAATTGTAAGAATTGGTTTTTAATACCATTTCCATTTTTGTATGTCATCATATGCTATTAATAAATCTAAATAAATATCCCACACTACAACCATATATATGGTGGTGGTTGGAATTGTCAAAGAATTTTGGAAATAATGTATTTTTGAATTTGATAATTTATTAAAGCAATTTTATTAAAAATAAATACCATAAAGTTATTATATAATTTTCAAGAATTTATTTAAGAGATTTTTATGGTCGATATTTATATAATAATAGAAGTTATATAGAAGAAAAAGGAAATAAAGGTATAATGACAGACAGTAAGAATTTTGTATGTGGTAGTTAATATTTTATTGGGTAACTTTTAGTATACATTATGATCTTGCAATGCTTTCCCATCGAATTAATCAGGGTGACTAATTAGCAGTTCCTTATTAAGTTAATACTATTAAAATATTACATTCTAGATTCTATTATCTAATATCCAAATAACATGCTTTTTGGCATATTGATCATCTACTTTGCACTAATGAAGATAGTCAGTCTTGGTATTAGGATCAAAATATGTTTGATATCTTATAATTTGGGTTAATATCAAAATATCTTTTTATTTCCGAAATTTAACTAAAAAATTGGAACGAGATTCTGATTAGTATTATTCATATTTTATACCTAGATTGTCAATTTTTTATAATGCTGTTAAATAAATATAGTGCACATTGATAAATTGATTCTGATTTACTCTAAAAATTCATGAATGAAAGCCTCATGAATTAAGTTTAGCTATTGTGAAACAGGTTCATTTGTATTATTAATCTTCAGTTGATTAATTTTTTTAATTAAAAATACATCTATGATGATATACAGATTTTCAATTCTTATTTATGAAATACAAATCCAAAAAAGTTTGAACTCTCTTGGCTTGAATGAAGTGTTCTGATTTGCTATTTCAAAGCTTATAAGATTTAATCTGGAAAAGAGCCTTTTGAGGCTAGTATTAAATATTGCAGTTTTTAAAAGTTTGAGTAAATTAATGCATTAATTTTGAATTATTTCATTTTAGACTGCATTGGGCGAATTTGACTTCTTAGGACCCGATAATGATTTTGAACGATACACCCACAATTCTCACATAAAAGAATGTCTCTCCGAAAGTGACTTAATTGTCAACAACAGGATTCGTCATTCTCCCACTCCAGAACCCTTGGTAGAAATGCCAGAAGAACCAGAACAAGTAATTACAAGGCTTCCTCCTATACTTCATGAAGCAGAAAGGTATGGAAAAAGTTCTTTTTTTTAAATTTTATTTGGTACTTATGTTTACAGAAACATTAGCTAGTTCTTAGTGAATAGAAAATCAGTGAAGATAGTTGTAAAAAATTCCATTTTTAATAATCTTCATCCCTTTGCCATGCCGAAATAGTGTATAAGCTATATATTTTAATTGTGACCAATTCTAAATCAGTAGAAAGAAGCAAAAGTCCTAAATGGTGATTAAAAAAAAACCACATAGTTTTTGCAATTGCCTTATTTATTTATTTAATCTAAATTTTTAAATTTATTTTAAATAATTTCTTGTTTTTTGTAAATTAAGTAGATTTTTAAATTATTAGTGTTTTATAAATTTATTCTAAATAAATGTTTTTTACGGAACTGAAATATTGTAATTTTTAATGAAAAGATTCTATTTGAAATGTTAAATTCAACTCATTAATACATTAATAAGTTTATTAAACCCCCTAGTATATAATAAATTGTTTTTATTAGATTTGCACCATTTTGTTACATACATTTATATAGTTTGGTCTTTATTTATCATATTCTATACATTACTTCTAAGGATTTCTATGTTAAACAGCTATCATCATGATAACTGTTTATGTAAATTAACATTTTATTTCATTCTGCTATTTATTACTATTAAATTTTAAGGAAAGAAGTATCTTTGTTCTTACTCTGCTATTTAATTTCCAGATTATTTTGAAACTATTTTTTTATTATTTATTTGTTTTACAGTGTGAAAGTTGGACTGTCATTAGAAAACTTCAAATTTATTAGTCTTTTGGGTAGAGGTCATTTTGGGAAGGTTTGTAATAATTTCTATATTTTAAAGCACATTAAATATTAAATGCTTTCATTGTTTCTCAGTATTAAATATAAAATAAATACAAAATGACTGATTTTTTAAAAAATATATATAATTAATTTTTTCCAATTAGTCTTATTTTCAGAATGTTAACATATTATAATAATTTCTTAATAGTAATAATAATAATTATTATTGTAGTTTCTATAATAGTAATTTTGAAACTTTTTATGTGCTTAAAAAATCTTTGATAACCAAGAAAGCTTATTGAATTATAGAAATAAAGCCTAAAAATTTTATATAACAATCTTGAATGGCACATTATTAAATTTCAAGTGAAATATTTAGCACTTATCATTAGACCATATATTAACCAGAATTGATTCTCTTGTTGAAAGTGAAATTGAGTACCTATATAGGTATTTTCTGCATATTTCAAAATTAAGTTTCAATTTCTTCTTTCTAATGAAAAATAATAACTTGCACCTTGATGAAATTAGGTTTGTTAAAATATTGCATTTATTATATTTAAATTTTTACTTTTAATGACTGCATACAATTTCATTATTTGTTTTATATTAACCCTCCATGTAACTTTCAGGTCACATTTTAATTTATCAACATTTTACAAAATAATTAAAGCTTTTATCATGCAATGTTGCATAAATCTTAACTCTATGACGTTGCAAACACAACCAATACTAGCATTCATGACCATTGCTAGGGTCATCAACCCAAAACAGCAAAATAATTGCTGTTTAAACTGTTGGCAGTAAAACTATGGGAAATTATTTGATAAAATTGAAACTATTTGTGTTTTTGTCAGTGATTACTAAACTATGTTTATGGATGCATGTACATTTATGCCTTACACCAAATGCAAATAGTTTTATGGACTTTCTCATATGAGCTATTATACACAGATGTGTGATATTATAGGCTGGTGTGACCTGAAATCACATAATGATTATAACACAATAAAATTGTTCAAACACAAAAATTTGTTTTCATTTGCATATATAAGTTTATAACTTCTTTTCTTTCTTTCTTTTTTTTTTTTTTTTTTGAGTTAAAACAAAAAAAAAAAAGCCCTTAGAGGGTTAATTTGTATGTATATGTGCTTCATATTTTTACTGCAATCATTATTCCTTATTCTAACTATAATCTTTGATAAAAAGATGCTTCTTAAAATTCATCAGTGGGGTTTTGATTCATTGTTTCATTTTGCATTAAATCGACTGGATTCAATTTTAAATTTTTATTAATAATTTTGAAATAACAGAACATTTATGAAGTATTAAAAACCATCTGCTAAAAAGTTTACAAAAGTAGGCATCAAACTTTAAAATCTAGGTTTATAATTTTAACAGTATCTGAATTTCTTTCATATAAGAGATAAACTAGTATGTGTTAATGTTATGAGTCCATTAATTTGAATGTCATAATATAAATATGTGCAAGAATTTGTTTTTTTATTTATTGCTATGTAATTATCCTTAAATTCTTATTTTCATTTTTGGTTTGTTGTGATATTAAATTTTTTTCTCCCTTTTAAGGTTATTCTTAGCAAGTTCAAAAATACTGATGAATATTTTGCTATAAAAGCATTAAAGAAAGGTGATATCATTGCAAGAGAAGAAATTGAAAGTTTAATGGCTGAGCGAAGAATTTTTAAAATTGCCAATTCTGTCCGTCATCCGTTTTTAGTGAATCTCTTTGCTTGTTTTCAAACGCCAGTAAGTGAAATTTTGGCTCCTTTTTATATATATTCCTAATAATGTATACTATAGTTGTAACTGTCTCTTGGAATATTACAACCTTAGTAATTAATATATATTTTTAAATTTATTTTATAAATTTTGACGAAAAACACTGATCTTTTAATTTTTACAGAGCAGTTCTGTTAAAATTGTCTAACACTCAATTTGTTAGTTAAAAATTTTGATTTATTCAAATTTTACTTTTTCAAAGTAATTTTTGAATTTTTAAGATAATTTTTGATGAACATGATGATGATTTTATTAAAAGTTGTTTTTCATTTTCAGACTCATGTTTGTTTTGTTATGGAATATGCTTGTGGTGGTGATTTAATGATGCACATTCACACAGATATATTTCCAGAACCTCGGGCTGTATTTTATGCTGCTTGTGTTGTGTTAGGGTTACAATTCTTACATGAAAACAAAATCATATATAGGTGAGTTAAGATATTATTGTAATCAAAATGGAAATATTAATCATGTTAAAAGTTATTGCTTTTTCTGTTTTCTTATACTGCTGTAAATAAAATTTAAAATTACTTAGTTAAAAAAATGTGTCTGTATTTGCAGTTTATTACACTTACATTTAACTTGTATCATTTTACTTTTCTTATTTCATTTAATAAGAGATATAAATATTTTACTTTTTCCAACAGTTATTTTTAGTATATTTTCTTAAATTTACACTGTCAACTTATTTCTTAGATTACAAAGATTACATTTTAGAATATACAAAAATCAAAAAAGAGTATTTCATATTTTAAATGAAAAATGAATAATATGTCTTTAAGAAATATATAAAAATATCAGTGTTTGAATCCAAGTGTGGCAATGAAAAATCCCCTCTCTTTTGTTTGATTTTTTTTTATCTGCCATGCATATTTTATTTATAGTAATATCAGAAAAGAAATGCTAAAATTCGCAAAAAATTCTTGGAAATTAAGAGGGTTATATATATATATATATATATATATATATATATATATATATATATATATATATATATATATAAAAATTTACTCATTTGTGTTTTAATTTGTCTTTTTTTATTTATTTATTTTTTATTTTTATTATTATTATTATTATTATTATTATTTTTTTTTTTGTATTTAAATAAGCTAAACACCTTATATATTTTTGTAGCTATCAACAAACAATTCTACAAATACATTGTTACATGCGTTGTGTAAAACATTTATTCCTTTTAATTTTTAGGTTGTATGCATTTATTGCAAACATTTTTTACTTAGACTCACTATATATTTATATATAATTCCTATGTTTGTTTGTTTTATTTAGGGATCTGAAGCTAGATAATCTTCTATTAGATGCAGAAGGTTATGTCAAAATTGCAGACTTTGGTCTATGTAAGGAAGGAATGGGTTATGGAGATAGAACGGGAACTTTCTGTGGAACACCAGAATTTTTAGCACCTGAGGTGCTAACAGAAACATCTTATACAAGAGCTGTAGACTGGTGGGGCTTGGGTGTCCTTATTTATGAAATGATGGTTGGTGAGGTAAGATATATTTTTTGTATAGTTTCATTTTAATGAAATACTTAATATATGAGGATTGCCCAAATGAAAAATGGACGAGTTGAATGAAAAGGATACTTTTATTGGAAATAAAACAAATATTATATGGGCATTGTAACACTCATCCCATTGTTTAGTAGCAGATCTAGCTTATGTTGTAAAAAGATGGTGGTTGATTCTTGAGGAAGTCCTGCATAGCTTCCTTCACTTTGTCATCCAAATGAAAACATACCCCCTGTAATGCACTCTTAAGTGCCCTAAAGGTGTGCCAATCGCAGGATGACAAATCCAGATTCTATGCAAGGCATTCCAATACTTTAACAGAATTTTTTTCTTTTTTAATGCCATCTTGGAGATATGAGAGCGACATCACTGTGAAAAAGGATTGCTTTTGTGAGAAGGCCTGGCTGTTTGATAATGATTACTTGCCAGATTTTCATGAGAGATATGAGGACGACATCACCGTGAAAAAGGATTGCATTTGTGAGAAGGCCTGGCTATTAGCTTATGATTACTTTCCAGAGTTTCATCAGAGTATTGCAGTATGCTTTTGAATTATTTCTGTTCCCTTGGGGCAGGAAATTAATCAAGGTTGATCCATGGCAATCGAAGAATCAGCAGCCATACTGCTGTCTATTCTGATCCTAACGCAACCATGTCTAACATAACTTTATTTTGAATCATTTTTTTTAATACTAACAGTTTTCACTGTTGAACGCTGTATAAAATGTGCACATCTTACCACTCTTTATATCTGTTAGGGATACTACTTTAGCTGCAATCCTTTTAATACAATTGCAAGTCTACTTTTCATTGGAACAATCCATATAGTATGTGATAAATTCACACTGTATGTGTAACTTAATAGTTTTTTATATTTATATGAAATTAATTTTAAGTATACGTTATGCATCGGAGCAGAAAAAGTACATATTTCACCTTGTTAAAGTAAAATAAAAATTTAGATATTCATTTTCCATCTGAGATATTAATTGATACCAATATTTTAGTCTCCTTTCCCTGGTGATGATGAAGAAGAAGTATTTGACAGCATTGTGAATGATGAAGTTCGATATCCTACATTTTTATCTCTTGAATCCATTGCAATTATGCGAAGGGTAAATTTTAAACATTTCTTTCTTTATTTGTATTAATTTGCATCATTTATCATTTTTTAATTCGCTGTTTTGTTGCCACAGCTTTTGAGAAAAAACCCAGAGCGACGTCTAGGTGCAAGTGAGAGGGATGCTGAAGATGTTAAGAAGCAGGCATTTTTTAGGGTAAGTAAATTAACTCTTTTTTATCATAAGTTTTGTTTTAGTTACTTGCTTTAAAAAATATTTATAATGAATTTCTTGTTGTTCATATTTTAGCTTTTGATTATCTTGTCATATTCATTTATATCATGTGTAATTGGGAAATGTAATCAGTGCAGTTTTCATATGTTTCATAAATATATGAAATATATATATAGAATTAAAAGTATTTCAGCATCTGCTTATTTGATTCATAATAAAAAATTTAAAATATGAAAAATATTTTCCTAGCTTGGTTAAGATGTTGCTGTAAAGTTCAAAAGCAGTGGTAAATCTTCATATTGGGAATGATGGTTATTATGAAATTTCAAATTATTTTGTTATAAATTTGTAAGTTGGCAGTGTGGAAAATTTGCACTGTGCATTTCATTTGACTCGTAGCTAGTACATCATTTTCTGAAACCCATGCCATCAAAATTTTAATGAAGGTAACTCTCTACATCAATCAACTTTCATGGTAGTAGGCTCAGCTAAAAAACTGGCTTGTGATGAAGAAATGGAGGAACTTTATTGTATTTTTCAGTGAGTTGACAGAGGTTTCAGTATGAATAGGATAAGAGTTATCCTATCATTAAAAAATATTCATTTTTTTTTTTTTTGAAAAGTATAAACATCAAGATATTCTAAAAAAACTCAAGTATTTGGAAAACAAAGGCATCATAAAAATGGCTGTTTCCTTTCATCAGCTGAACAGACAGACATCATCATAACATAAGGCATTTGGAATTTGGTTTTCTTTCCACTGAATATGACTGCCAATTTTTATCTTTCTGTCATAATGGACACTGACTGCTGAACAACAAACACTTTCACTTTCCTGATGATCGTCACCTTTCTAATCGATACTTTCGAACGAAGAGGTTTTCATTATTCATTGCAACATTGGGAAGAGCAATCCAGAATATTTACAGCTCTGCTTTGCATACCATGTTCATTTATTTCTCTTCTGACAAATCACTGATAACGATTTTCTGCTTCACATTGGATATTTGGCATGTGATGCCCAGTCTTTCATAAGCTAGGAGGAAAATCTTTACATCTGTATTTCATACTACAATAGAGTTACCATGCTAATAAAAAAATGCAATACATTTTAAAATTTCATTAAAAATCCAGAAAAGTGATAGGTTTTTTTTAATCTAAAAAAATGTTTAAAGAAATAAACAGTGCAAGTATAAAAAATTGTCATCATAACTCCAAAAATAAAACATGTTCTCAACTGTTAAACCTCAGAAACACTTCCTTTTTCTTCTATAAGTATCAATCCAAATTTGAAGACCAAGAAAAATTACCAATTGATGGAATAGTGACGACAAGCTACACAAATGCTAGCAGAGTTTCAGAAATTGAATTTTTGTATTTATTAAGAATACTATTAAAAATATTTTATGCCTTAATGGTATCTTAAAAATTACACCATATGCATTTAAAAATATTGTAGCATTATTTGAAAATTAAATGGTTGACATGATTCAATCTTTTTAAATCAAAATTTTCTTTGCTTGTTCAAAAGGTGCAAAGCTCCTATTTGAAATTTTCATTAAAAAAAGGAATATAAAGAATAACTTAATGCATTTAATAAAAAAGATTATTTCTTTTCCAATATTTTGTTGTCAAAAGAATTTCCTGATTTTTAGTAGGATTGCAATATTGTATTGTCATATGGCACTGCAACTGTGGAAAGTTGATTTATATCAGTGAACTATATTAGTTGAAAATCTGGAAGGTTCTTTAATTTATTTAAAAACTTTTTACGATTATATAAATGTATATGTATGTGTCTTAAATGTTCTAATCTTGAAATAATCTACAGTATACATAGTTAGTTCATAGAGAGTCAAATTTGTGTAAAGCAGTTTTGTAAATTAAAACATTACAAATACAATGAAACCTAACTAAAATTAATCTACTGAAATTTGCATTCAAATTCTGATAAATAAATTAGCAAAATGAAAAAAAAAATGATTTGTAAAGTTTTTGCTTTGTTTAGTAATCATTAAATGGTTGTATCATGATAACAGTTATAACTAAATATCATGGTTCTCTTATTCATCCTACACATATTAAGAAAATGCTAGAAAAACAATTTTTTTCCTTCAGATTTGAGTGGCAGCACTTTATAGTTTATGCTGGGCTCTCTTTTCCATCTCCATACAAGTCATTAGTATTTTTGGTTCCTTTTATTTAGAATACTATTTTGAAACAACAGTATAAGACGAATTTAATTATTTTTATTATGGAACATATTTTTCTGTGCTGTAGTGATTTCAATTCAATTTTCAATGTATCTTTTATCTGTAGAATATTCATTGGGATGATCTATTAATGAGGAAGATAAAACCTCCTTTTGTTCCCACTGTGGTAAGTTTTATTCTGTTCAGAATTTGTAGCAAAAATATTTTAATGTAATGTAGTTGTTTCTTTTTTTAATTGATGGCTTTTCCAGCTATATTTATTCATAAATTCTTAATTTCATATATTCTTAAATCTTGTAAAGGAACATGCTTATTTTATGATTGTTTATAAGTGGTCTTTATAAAAGAGAATATTCAATCATAAATTTTTAGGACTTATTACTCTTTATTAATGGTGTATTTTTATACTTCATTTAAAAGTCTGTTGTCAATCTTTTAATCATCATTTAATAGTGCATGATATTGTATATGATATTACTTTTGTCAAATAATTTACAAAATTAGTGAATTAAAGTTATTGTTAATGTCAAACTATTGAGAAAGAATTTATAGTATAAAGAATCATATATATTCTTAAAAGAAAAATAGTTCAGATTTCTTCTTTCCTGATTAGTTCATCTTTCGAAAATTCAAGTCTGATCATGAAGGTGTAGAGAGAATTATGTCTTATAAATTGAAAATTATATAACCTTCCATGTATGCATTTAATAATAATGTACAGGTTTGCATGAGTGTTTATTTTTGTTTTGATAAAACCCACCTCATCCAGTTTTCTAAATTTTACTGGTGTTTAAATAATTTATATGCCTATTTTAATATTTTTAGAAAAGTGCTGAGGATGTCAGCAATTTTGATGAAGAATTCACATCTGAACGACCCATCCTCACACCTCCAAAAGATCCTCGCCCTCTCACGAAAGATGACCAAATGGCTTTCCGTGATTTTGAATACATGGCTGATTGGTGCTGATTTTTGGTTTGGCTCACTTTGTATCATTACAGCACTCACTCACTCACTCAATTGTTTTTGCCTTGTATATGTACGTACTCCGTCCTCAAATATTGAGGGCAGTGAATCTAGGAATTCTCGGTGCTGCGGAGAATCAGCAGCTACAAGTGTTCAGCTCAGGCTATTACCCCTTCAAAAGATGCAATTCTGTGCTGAATTCCAAGTATCATTGCCTTATGTTATGTGTCTAGCCCATACTGATGTGTCAAGCTGTGAAGGAATTTTGTGATATCACTAAGCCTTGATATCATACAAAGCTGAGACTGTGCCAAAAGCCATAGAAGTTAATGCCTTCTAGCTTTGCTGTATGTGTTAGTCTTATGTGTGTGCCTAACCTTGAAACCTCTCATCTGCATTTTTTTATATAATTTTATACTAGGTATAATGTTAAAGCATTCTATGACACAACAACTATTTTTTGGGTTGAAAAAAAAGGAAGTCTGTTTATTTGTGTAATGTGCTCAATTCTGTATTTGGGCTTATATTGAAAAATATCATCTGTAGGAAAATACAAAAATAGTCTAAATTTTGTAATTCTATTAAATGACTGAAAATTCCGTCCTCAGTAACATCATGTCATCAGAAGTATGAAATTGTTACTATATATCTGTTGCAACCACTGATCTCTATTTTACTTAAAAAAGTGTTGTATTCTTTTTTCGAAATGCTATTTACATTACATTGTAACAAATACAAATGTATATAGTAGCTATAAGAACTTTGTCGATGTGTGTCCTGTATGTCTATGTATCTGATTTTATTTTTAAATAATCTGGTCTTTACATAAATTATTGTTCTATAAATGTAAATTTATGGTTTATTTCTGTTATGGTTTTATATTCTTTCATTTGTTTTGATTTTAAGAGAATTCTAAAATTAAATATCTCAGAAAAATTGTTCTGCGATTTTTTAAATTTTAAAAATACATATGAATTCATTTTATTAAAATTAGATCATTTTAGCTCTCTGTTGCAATAATTTTTGGTAGTTTACTATTTTAAATTGAATAATTTAAATTATATTTTTATGTGGCAATAAGAACATTAGTAAGTTTTATAAATTTTCATACTGTGTTGTGTGTATCTCAGAAAAATTAGTTATTTAAATAAATATTTATGTATGTGTTTTTTTTTAAAGTATCACCATTGAGGAATTGTACTTAAAAAAAAGAATTGTCATTTTGTAAATTATATTTTTCTAAATGTAGCATGTATTATACCTTGCATTTTATAAAAATGTTGCATTTTTTAAAAAAATTGTTCAAGTTTCAATGTTTTATTAAATTGTATAAAATTAAGTTTTCATAAAACTAAACTTACTACTATATTTTTTTGTACAAAGGTACCTAAGCTGAAAACAATCCTAATAAACTCTGAAATATATTTATATCTTCCATTATAATATGGACTTCTTGAAATTACTTTTTTCATGGGCATAAGGATTATAGAAAATTTTCTCTGAGTTTCTTCCCTTGCTTCTGTTGAATTATTACAAATTAATTTTGCAGTTATTTTATAGTCATATTGAAATTAAAATTACCATTCTATGCTCTTTAATGTAAAAAAAAAAATGAAAAAATAATTCTTTTAGATCTTTGCTGATACTGATATCAATGGATTTATATTGAATATTATTATATGGACATATATTGTTATTATATCAGATGTCAATATATAATACATCTTGAAACTTTTAAGTATAATTCATTTCTTAAAAGTATTTGTAGTTTACACTTACTCTATAAAAAGTCCTACGTATTAAAGATATGTTGTTATATTAATAAAGGTTCTAAAATCCGTTATTAAATACATTCTGTGCATAAAGAGTTCAGAAAGTCAAAAGTTGGAAAAATGCTATCAAAATGTTGGTTGTAAATGAATATTTTATGGTATGAATTTTAAGTAGGGTTTGTTATTTGCTTTTGCATAAATTTTGTTGGATTTTTTTAAAATATACTTTTATTGTAACTAGGGTAATTTAATGATGATTTTAAAAAAAGAATTAATAGTCTAATGCTTTCTGAATTAGTAAGCAAAAGTGATTGCTTTACTAGTTTATTTTTCTGAAAAAGAAAATTTTCTTTTAACCTTCAGAATATTTTATCAGGTGTCCATTGTATAAGTTACAGTAGATGTTCTGCTTTTGAAAATCGTCTAATATTTTTGCTTTGAAGGTGGCTGTTTTAGTTGTTGAATTTAAAATGTGCCTTTTGTCTTCAGTGTAAAATACATTAAATTTTTGCAATTTCTCCGCACATCATAGTTATTTTTGAAATGTTTGTTAGTTCTAGTGTAAAAATTCTTATTAAAAGTTGAAGGGTAATCAAATAAAAATAATTCCTTATATCATAGCTGTAATCTGTAGTTGGCCAAATATGGATGTAAATCGTTCCTGATTTTTGATTATGCAATTTTAAAATTTTACATTCATTTCGGATATTTCATTATTCAGACATTGTTACACTTTTTAATGATTTGTTTTGTGCACATTTGATTATAAACATTTGATTTATCCATTAATAATGTTTTTCAAAGATTAGAAATTGCTTCCTAATATGTATTTTAATTCACATACATTTACTTAAGTAAATACTAAAAACTATACTACTATATATTTGAACATTTTATTGATCTAAATCTTGTAATTTGAGTTCATACAACCATGCTGGCATAGGTTGTTAACAATTCTCTTTGCAGAAGATGCATTAATGTTTAAAACTAATTCATAGTAAGATGTTTTGTATTTAGTAATATAGATCTTAAAGTAATTTATTTTATATAAATAACATAAGTGGAAGTAACAATAATAGTTTGTTCTAATAATGGTTATAATCCTGTATCATTTTAGATATGCTGAATTTAAATATATATATATATTCCCCTGTTAGAATAAAAAGAACTAGTGAAATATTTTATACATTTTGCCATTTCAAAAAAGAATTCATAGTTTCTTAAAATTATTCTGAGTTTTTACTAAATGATTTGAAAAATCTATTGTTTGGTATTTTCCACATTCAGGTGACTGTATTCGAAAGAAAAATATCTGTAATTTTAATATTTAGATTATTATTTTCCAAAAAATTATGTGAATCATAATTGTTTAGTTCATTCAATATTATAGTAAACAAAAAAAAATTAAAAACATCTTTCGAAAATTGCATAAGCATTCTGAAAATGATTGGATAAGGATTCATTTCCAATTATTAGATGCATTTATGTGGTTTTATATTTTAATTAATCTAAAACCCTTCTTTCTAGTTTTTTTTTTCTACCCCATTTTTAAAATGTATGATTATTTCATGATTTTTAATTTCTATTTATTTTCTTTTATTATATATTTTTCTCTATTTATGGAGGGAGACAAAAATGTTTACTATCATCAACTTATGAATTTATATAATGATATATATAAATGGCAGTGTAGTAATTGTAAATAATAAAAACTTGTCGTAACTGCACAATAAATATTTTTTTTTTCTTCATGGACTTATTTGTTTCTGAAACTTTCAAAAATGTGTTAGTTAAACACATTTAAGCATATCTTTAAATGTAATTTATATTGTATAATAAATACTTTATAAAAATATTTTGATGCTCCTATTAAAATAAATTGAATCTATAAAATATTTTTTGTTTGAAAAATATTTACTTCAATGTAAATGATATTTTTTTACAATTTTTGTGTGCATATATATATATATATTCTTGTTAAGAATTAATATTCATTATTATTTTTAAAAAATTGCAATATATTAATTAAATCAAATTTTTACTGAATATTTCTGAAATTCATATTATTCTTTTGAAGTTTCCTTTTTTTATTTAAATTTAAACCGTTTTTCTACGAAAAGAAGTAGTAAATTTTAATTTATCATTACTTTTTTATTTTATCTTTCTTTAAATTTTATGTATTATGATATTGTAAAAAAATATGTAAAACCATTGTATCAGTTGTTTGAATACTAATTTGCTAAAAATAATCATTTGGATGAAATTTGATTTTTTTTTCTTTTTTGAAGATAGCTTTGTATATTATGAATTAAATATTTCATTTCTGCTGAGAAATAAATAACTAAATTATGAAAAGTTTTTAAAAATTTCAAATTGCTTCAATTTTAATTCTAACTAATTTAGCAATTTTGGTGACATTTATATATATATATATTGGAAAAATATATAAGCATGCATTTACTTCTGAACTTTTAATTTTCTTTTCAATTTTACTCATTTGAAATTTGCTCAATAACAAAATTGAACTTCTTTTATAAATTTGTGATATATATTTATGATTCAAATTTTTAAAAATATATTTAGCTGGTTATATTTTTTATTGAAATAAACTAAATTTACTGAAGAATTTTTTTTAAAAAAGGGAGGAGGTGATGAAAAGGGACATAAATATGTTCCTTTCTGTATTGTTTCAGTAGAAAGCCTGTGGCGAGGTTAAAATTATTTTCTGGGAAGAATATTTATGTGGTATCAAGCACTTGCAGCTTATTCATTATTCAAAGCCCCTGGTGTTCAGTTTTGTAAATACCACAAGTAGTTTGTTAACTGTGTGTTTGTTAGATTGCATTTTAATGGAGGAATCTTAAAATACTCTTATAAAACCATTTTTGCATTTGGTCTTCATACTGGGCTAACATAAATTTAGCCAACTGACGAAACTCTATTTTCATGTATATCCTGTGCATTATGTATTATAAACTCTTAACTTCATTTGTATAAAATTTTAACTCCTTTTTTTCTGAAAAATTAATGGTCATAAAAGTTGGGAGAAACTGTGATTTCAATCTCATCCTATATTTATTCAGAAATGTTTATAGAATAATGATGGATGTAATTCAATTCAGATTTATTTGCAGCTAATAAGAAAAATTAAATCCTTAGAATCCTAATCTAATATGTTTTTGTTTCATTGTTTTAATATTTGTTGAATTTTAAACATCATTATTTCATTTACTCATCTAATGTAGTTTTTTCATTTGTCTGGTATTGTATGAAGCATAGGTTGGAATTAAGGTATTTTTTCCCCCTAAATATGCTATGTAAACTTTTTTTTTTCTTTTCTTGAGTGCATATTTCTTTATTATAGCTGTTAAAACTTGGCTTTGTACAGTTGAAATTCATTTTGATCTTAATCTTCATTATCAATATGATTTTAGTATTATTTAATAAACTAACTTTTAAAATTATTTATGCAGTGTCATTGATTGAAATAAATTTTTTCAGCTATTTGTCTATCTTAAAATTGATTTCTCTTAAATTTTTCTAATTAGATTATAAAGCACTTTAATAAAGGGAAGCATCTAGAATCGATACTTTGGAAATTTCAATGTTCCGATATCAACTTTTAAGCAAAATCGATTTATTGACATCAAAGTAATGAATCATGGTCCACGATGAATCTTGAATCAAGTATTAACTTTAATTTTGACCTTGAAGCATTTAATGATTGTTGCAAAGTTTTTACAATTGTATGCCTTACTTTTGCATTATTTTTCTAAAATCCATTATCCTATAAGTAACAAATTCAAAATTATACATTTTGAAATGTATTGAAAGAATCATGGCCAATAATTAATATATTTATACAGTCAAACATCGATAATTCGGACTTCTATTATTCGGACTTTTTCTGAAATGTTAATGTTTTATTCGTTTCTGCTTTTGTTGAGTAATAATAGTTGGCGCCCCTATAAAATCAAAATATTTTTCGGAAAATTTTATTTTAACGAACCAATTATATTGCTTGTTACTTTTTTCCCCTGTAAAACCGGTTGAAATACCGTAAGTAGTAACTTATTGCTTGATTCGGATCGTTCTGTTCGAACCTTTTTCGTTCGCTCTCCTTCTACGGGATATTTTCATAGTATCGGCGTAGACCGTTAGTTTTTCTGGCTGTTTGTTTCCCCGCGCCCCGTACTTATCTTCAGCTAGTCTAGTCTAGCGATGCAGATAATGCTTTAAATGCAGGAAAGTGTAGTGATGAAAATGAAGAAATGAGTGACACTGAACAACATGAAGAAGAAAAAATTCCTACAGACGATTTAATTGGCAT
Source organism: Argiope argentata (assembly GCA_026289955.1). NCBI lineage: Eukaryota > Metazoa > Arthropoda > Arachnida > Araneae > Araneidae > Argiope > Argiope argentata. The sequence goes on along the minus strand of JAOUZG010043444.1, from coordinate 1,454,590 downwards.
CCTAGATAAAGCGATAACAGGTCTTGAACAACGGGATTTCATAACTGATCATGAAATTATGACTGTATATAAAATCCGTGAAAAACTAATTTCGCACAAACCTAAATATAAACAGCTAACATTATTAGATATGATGAAGTAATAAAGATGTTTTCTTTGAGCAAGTAATAATGTTATCATTGCTTTACCGTTCTTTTAATTAGCATTTTCAACTATTGTTTAATCTTTGAAATCATAAAGTTGTGTATTGTTTTATATCGTCATACTAACGATGTACGTTAATTATTTTTTATTTAAATATACCCAAATTTCGCAATTTCTATAATTCGGAATTGCCGTGGTCCCGGCGATTCCGAATTATCGATGTTTGACTGTATTAATTAATATATTTATATTGATTCAAATATAATCATTGTTTTGTTTTGGTTTTTAAAGCTTAGTGTGCAACGATATAAATTTGTATAGTCAACTGCACTGACGCACATGTCTCATTAATGAAATCAAAATTCAATAAGTTGGAAGGGTGGTCCCTCATTTTAAAATTCTGAATTTTTATAAAACAATTATACGGATTCTTCATTTAGTTTAAAATTTGTTAGATGATTTGTACCTATAATTTTTTCTTCTGGTTACTATATTGTTCATCAAAAAATATAATCCATATAATTATATTTTTTATGAATAAATTTAAAAAGTCACTAAATTTCATTGCCCTTTTTATGGTGTGTTATATATATAATATGCACTAAAATCAGTTCCTTCTTAAATTAGATTTATATCTATTATGTCATTCAAATTTTATTGCGATAAGAATCACTTTGCATTAGTTTTATTGTTTGTTGTAATTCACTAAATTTTCTGGTTAATAATTTATTGATTTACTAACAATGAAACCATATCAACAGCAGAAGTTGAAAAATATTATTAAAGAGCAAAATTCTAAAATGAAATTTACAAGTTTACTCTCCATTTGAACAGATTTCTGATTAAATTTTTAATTAATTTCAAAATTAGTTCTGAATTACAGTTAAGATTCTCCTGCCCCCTTTTTTTAATTCATCTTTTTTACAATATGTGCTTTTAAATTTTCAAAAATTCATCCATCTCTAAATTAAAAATAATACAATTTTTCATAGTACAGTAAGACCCCGCTTAACGCGGGGGATACGTTCCATCAAAGTAGAGCGTAATGCGAAACAGCGCTAAACGAGGCTATCTTTACATGTAAATATTGGGGTTAGGGGAAGATGGCTAGGAAATTGGTTAGGTATTAAATTTAAAAAGTATGTTTTTTTTAAATAAAAATAAAGCCAAACATTTATTTCTTAAAGCCCAAATTAATACCACATTATTATTTCTTGCAAAAATAAATAACAAAACGAATATTCTTAAAAAAGACAAATAAAGTTTTAAGTCAGTCATATTTAGTTAGTTTTCAGTGTTCTGCCTTTTTGTGACAAAAGCATCTAATGTTGTTTGCCTTTTTCCTTTGCGTTGTTCTCTTAAACTTCATAAACGGATAAAGCATCTCTAACACCACGCCTTACTTTTGAGCTCCTGTCAAAATTCGGATCATTTTCAATGAATTGATCCATTATTTCAGTTATGGTAGACAAACTCCTTTTTACAAACGCCATCGAAAGTTCTTTTTGCTCTTCTTCTGAATCACTGCTGTCAAAAATTTTGTTTTCTCTTCGGATATCTATTTGAAACCTATCGCTGCATAATATTTCGGGGAATCCCCATATGCTGCGAGCGATTTCGTGGAATCCCCGGGTTGAAATAAAAGAGCGCTAAACCGAAACAGCGTTAAGCGGGGTCTTACTGTACATCATTCATTAAATTTGTATTATGATGCTTTGTTTATGAAAATGCATTTTAGAAGCAGATCAGCATATCCATCATTTTATCACTCTTAAATGAGCATTCAATGCTAATCGAGCTTTTGATGCTTTTTTGATTTTTGATAAATATTGAGTCTTCAATATTGATTGAACTTTTGATTCTGAATCCTTCCTTACAAGGTAAGTTGCAAAGTCGTGTATTTCTTCTAGGATCAGAAAGATTTAATTATTTAATTTTAATTTTTAGATTTTCTCTTAGAATAATATTCTTAATTATTAATGACAGTTTTCATTGAAGGAAAATTAAGAACAAGCCTTTAATGCAATAATATTACTATATTTCTTACGTATTTCAAATATTTTTTATATGATAGGAAGTGATATTAAATCTAGGAACACGATAGTATTCTTTCCGTCAATAACATTTGTTATTTCATGCCAAATAAACAACTGATATTTTAAAAAAAGTTACCATATAATATAGATTTAAAAAAAAAAGATTTTTCAAGTATGAAACCGGATTCTGTTTAGCAATTTCGGGTGATTAGTAGTTTAACCCCTTCTTCGCCAAGTTGGCGATAATTCGCCAAGGATGGCAACTTTATGGTTTTCCTATTATACCAACCCTAGATTCCTATTATACCAACCCTAGATCGTGGTTGGCGATTTTTGAAAAGCGCGCCAAGCAGGGGGTTAAACTACGATCGCACCGCAATTTCATGTTGATTGATGTCAAGTGTAGAGGAAAAGTAAGAAAACTGACGCCATTGATGAATAAAACCCGATGTTGAAAAAGGAATCTGAAGATAATGAATTTAACCATTTTCAATCCGAAACGCTGGTTGCGGAGACGGGATAAAAAAATGACGTATCGAATCATTCACGAGTTGCATTTTCAACATGTACGTGTATTTTGATTGGTTAATTTGAAGATACTAGAATGATTTGCTTGAGGGATTAATAGAGTGGTAGGCTGAAAGTGACAGAATTCAATGATGTTCTCAGTTTGCTGGATCAAGATTTGTTTGGTAATTAATGATAATTGAGAATTACAATCTTGTCCATAAATTAAAGAAAATGCAATTCAAGAAGAGGCGGAAGCAAAACAAACGTGACTTATTTGTGAAGCCTATTGAAAAAACAAAAGGTAAAGAGAGAGAGAGAGAAAAAGATGCTATAGGTTTGATATCATTAATAAAAACTGCGATTTTTTGCTCCCTTAAGCAAATTACAAAAACCAATATTACATGATTGGTATGATAGTTATTACATAGTATGTCTCCAGCAATACAGTCTGTACAAACAACTAGGCATGCTGAGTATCAAATCATCGATCCGATCTTGGGGAATATTACACCACCCATCAAGCAATGCTTTCCGAAGTTGCGATAGACATGTAGGAGGTGGCTGACGGACTGCAACTCCTCGGCCTAGAATGTTCTAGATTCAAGTTCGGTGAGAATGGTGGCTAGTTCATACGGAGGCATTTGTTTGCATGTTGAGGACAGGCGTTGTCAACTATGAACAAGAATTCTGTGCCCATGGCACCTCGAAACAAACGTACATTTTCTTCCAGAATGATGTCCCGATCGATTCTCTCTGTCATGGTTCCAATTTGAAAATGTAAGGCAGTTCTAGAACCTAGAATAATTCCTCCCCGAACGAGCAATCTTGCACCATCGTAACGCTGTCGTTCAATGAGGTTCTCTTGGTGGTAACGGGTACCTGGTGCTCTCCATATGAGAATCAGACTGCAAGGAAAATGTGACTCTTCGGGAAACATCACTACCCATTGCGGTGCCCACAATGCAGGGTAACTCCAGTGATGGTCTCTCTACTCCAGACTAACCGCAGGATGCAGTGAGTTGCAGTAAGTGAAATACTTCTGACAGGCCTACTAGCTTATAGACCAATCTGCCGTAAGCGTCTGTACATAATCTGTCTTGAAACTGTCGTGCCAGTCCCTGAAGATTGCTGACGAGACAGGTTTGATAATATGCTCCTTCAGTTTCGTTGGCAGTGACTGCCAAATACCGGTCTTTATTCTGTTTTGTAAATCGACTCGGAGGTGACCTGTGCTGTAGCGTCTACTGACATTGCCATAATCTTGGAATCATTGTCAAAGTCTGGAGATGGCACGCTGGCCAATTCCATGTTCCTCTGATATATCCAACTCCACGTCCACATTCTAGACGGTCGATAATTCTATAACATGAAAAATCCTCCAAATGCATCCCCTGTATCATAATTAAGCGTTTATTGCACTGAAAGACTTCTAAAGTGCTTTCGAACAACTTTACTTTTCTGCCTGTATTCCTTAAGCATCACTCTCGTCATTGTAACATACTGTCTGTGTTATCTGGTGGCTTCCAGCAATTTGCATATGATTTTTGAAGATGTGTAGTGATTTTACGGGTGATATATGTTTTTTGGTGTTCCATTTTCGCGTGACTCTGAATTATCTTTAATTTTGGAACATGAATGTAGATAAAACTTGTACTCCCAGACACTAACGCCGAGATTATTTCTTCAACAACGTAAATGGCAAAGAAAAATTCATTTGGAAATTGAACGTTTTACTTGAAATTAGAGTTCCCTTTTCTTTTACGAAATTGGATTGCTAATCGTAACTCAATATAAAGTGAATTTCAAAATTTTATAGAATTTCTTCTCGTACTTCATAAGGAATTTATTAAAAAATAAATCACATCTTTTATGACAGCATCGAATTAACTTTCGTTCTTTTTAATAAGTTGCATTAAGTGTCTTGAATTTGTCATTTCATGAATGATCTCTTTTAAACATTAGACACAGATATTATTTGTTTTTGAAGACATAGATGACACTTTAAATTTTTAAATTCGTTTTATTCCATCCCGGAAGATTACTATTTATTTACAAGAGCACACACAACGAGCGTCAGCTCGCATCGCGGCACAAAAACAGAGGCATAAAGGGCAGTAAGGAAATCACTATCCCTTGTCTTAAATACCATAAGATTTTGATAGGGAAAATATTTTTTCATAGTGCTTAAGTACAACGAGATTTTGATGGGGATTTCCTGGACACACGCTTAATCCGGCAAGGGATCTTTTAAAGGAATGTGCTTGGCAGGACAATTTTCATCCTCTCACTCGGAGCATGAGAATTAATGGACTTTTAGATGAGTCAGCAATTTTACACAGCTTCTGTTGAATTGGTTACCTAGAACAAGTGGAATGGATCAGGAAATAAGAGATTTTAGAATGATGTTATCATGGGCTAAATTAAATTGAAAGTTAGGAAAATGTGGATTTAACTTAGAGTTTTAAATATCATTACATACAACACGCACACACACACATTATGCATATTTTGTCATTTTAATAGCACATAGAATGAAGAAACAGACGTTCTTGCAAAAGCAATAAAAGAATCTATGCTATTCATAAAGTTGGATTTCTTCAGTGGCTATGATCTCCAACTTGAGAAAGATACCCCCCCCCCCAGATTGACCTCCAATAATTAAGAAAAGAGCAAAATCTGACTTCTGTCAAGAATTTTTCTGACATCTAGACCATCGCTAAGTGGACTAGAATAGTTCAATATAAATTTATTGATCGAGTAATTTGCAAAATAATCATAAGTCCAAGTCTTCTAAATAAATACTGTTTTTCATACAATTTCTTGTACATCAAGGCAAAGACGTTTCCCACATCCTGATTAAATTCTCTAAATATATAGTCTACAGATCTACGCTCAGTGAAGAACTTGAAACCAAATTTTTCTTGTTTCTCAAGCTCTCGAAAAAAAAAAAAAAAAAATCATCATCATTCAAGCTCTCAGGTATTTTGATATCTAATAATTGTAACTGTTTAGCATCCAAGAGATAGCATACCTTATTGCTATGTCCTGCACTGTTTATACTTAAGTTTAATTTTGATTTAAATTTAATAATTACTCTGTTTTTGACGAATCTTTGTAATAAAAACTTGAATGGGTGTATTTAATGAAATGTCTTTCTTAATAACAGTAGTTTCACTTATTTCTTTGTATGGTAGATTTTTGAAAGTGCACACGTTTTTATTTTTTAAAACTAGCCACAATTTTAATTTTTTTCACCGAATTTACTTATAAAGTGCGTCTATCAATTTACATAAATTTTCGGTCTTCGCCAACGGTTTCGTAACTGATTGGCGACAGGTTTAAATTTGGCGATAAAGATCAACGGATTACAATATTGCTGGATTATCATAATTAATGGTTTAGCAACTCATTGACGGCGACTTGAAATTTGGTGATAAAGTTGAACGATCTAATATGTAAGTACCAAATTTTCATTTCATGTGAGTGCTACCACTTAATAGTGAATTTTTTTAAAATAAAAGCAAATTTCTTTTCAGATTTCGTAGTAAAAAGTCTTTAAGGAGAATGTGGAACAATGACTACCATAAAAACCAGTGAAGCTTTAACGAACTGAAAAGGATATGTCTTCTATGATACTCTAGAAAAAGGCAGTAATTTACAATCCTTTTCCGTGAAATTTTCTTACGGTTATCACTCTCTCATATGCGAGGATAGAGAAAGTATTGTAATCATGCCAGTGTCCTGGCATAGGGGTAGCGCATCTTCCCCACTATCAGGGCCATTTAACCATTAATAAAATTTTAGACACAGAATTCTCACAGTAAAATAAATAAAATAAATTTATCAATTCGTTAGGGAGGAAATAAAAATGAAAAATGAATAAAACGATGATTATAAAACGAAATAGATGATTAAAACGACGATGGATTTTAGAACTATTATTCATTGAATTCTGAAATAGAGAAAACACTTCTTAATGTATAATTTAAGCCTCTTGAAATATAATTTAAAAGAATATTTCCGTAATAATTCCACTGACAGGTAATCGAAATACACAATGAAAACATTCCCCCCCCCCCCAATAAATTATGATAATACCTTCGCTGAAAGACAAAGAACAATCGTCAAAAAATACGAGGTATTATTCACTTACTAACTTATTGATAAATAAACAGTAAATTATAATCTTTATGAAAAACATTTAAACCAGAAATCTGAAAATTTGCGAACTTAACATCGCCGACATCCCTCAGAGTCTTTAGTTGGCTGTCCAAAATTTGTAGGCTGAATGCAGTATCTAATTCAACTTTCGGTGCAATACGCTAATTTCCATCCTTTCACATGTGGTCAATTTGAATTAATCACAGAGAAGATGATTAATCAATATTTTCAGTCTGGATGACTGGATGACGGCAGAAAAAATAGCAAATCCAGTAAATCCAACAATCTAGCAATAACAATTAACAACAAAGTTTCAAAAATAACAAAACTACAGAGGGCGCTTGTATATTAAATCTATTTCCTCTACTCCAGTCACATCCGAAACAGGATTTTAATGTGATAATGATCGCTCTACAAACACTTGTTCTCTCTGTTTGTAAATTTCGGAAGACTGATCTTTCAGGTAGCAGTTCATTTTTATGAAAGGTAGACTTTTCAGTCGGTGGTCGGAGTTGCGTTAAACCATGATTAGTACTGAACAGATATATTTTTAGAAAGCTTTTCGTTCTCTCTGCAAAAATGAAATTACTGTGGTTTATGTTATGTTTGACAAGTTATTCCTCTTTGGCATATTCCCAAGAAAATGATGAAGGTAAGCAACTTTCCATCATTCTAATCAATTTATTGAAAATCTTCTGTTTGTCAATTAATTCTGATAATGGTAAACACATCAAATATCATTATTTAATGAGCCACCGTAATTAGCGTGGCTTTATCTGTGTTATTACTAGTTAAGATGCAAAGTTTGTAAATAACCTTTCGAGTTCTAGTTTAACGTCACATCAAATTCTCATATGTTGTAAATAAATATTATTGCCATCTGAAACACATTCATAATTTTCAAAGTTTATTCGTTGATAGACTTTTAATTTTAAACTAATTTTTAGAAAATCTTCCAATATTATTAAATTGTTTATGTGTCAATGGTATAGCAAATTCAAAATAAAATAATCGATTATAATCAGTGGATTCTGTTAATTTGAGCAAATTCAAAATGAAGAAAGTTAAGTAATATATTATAATCAGTAGAATCTGTTAGTTTGGAGCAAATTCAAAGTAAACAAAGTTAGATAAATTAAAATTAGTTGAATTTGTTATTTTTGTATAATGTGCCAATCTTAATTTTCATAGATTATGCAAAAACATAATTTTTGCTACTTAATCGATTGCTTATTCGAGATATAATATAATAAATTTCAGAAACATTAGAAGATGGGGGGATACATTTAAAAAATATATGGATTTTGACATTTTGGGGCACCAGGACTAAATTTTAAGAAAATTAGAAGAATTGAATTTGATAAGGACAATTTTGATTTTCATAAACAGGAAATAATGTTTTCTATTCTGTTTTTCAAACTTCTAGAGAGGAGATGCTTCAGATAGAAGTATAGTAATAATCAAGATCATTATTTATGATTGATTTTATCTTTATAATTCATTTCATCATAGGGATGTTTACTTGTTAATTAATTTATGAAACTTTATTTTTATAAATATTTTTAAATACTGAAACTTTTTATTATTATTCTGAAGTCCTGTTAAGAGTTATTTTTATTTATATGCCTGTTTTCAGTTTTTAAGTATCAAAAGTGGCCTATAGCTGTAAAATTTTATAAATTAAATTTCTGTGACAATTATTAAAAGTATTTAAGTATGAATTTAAAATTTTTTAAATAAAAACTTGCAATATTTCTTTTGTTTTTTGCATTATTTTCATCAAATTATTTACTCTTGATTCTCCAAGAATAATTTCTGATAATTTTAATTATTGGCATCTCAATTTTCCTGCTTCTCTATTGTTGAATTGATTCAAAATCACAAAAGATGTCCTGAAATTATTCTTGCATAGATTCAAATCAGACTTTCAATCTCACTAATCTAGCTTAAATATTTTTAAATTGAAACTTCTCAGAATCCAAATGCATATTTTAATATTGAAAACATAAAAAATATTAATGGTGTTCATGAACATTTTGTAATAAAACTGTAATATTCACCATTTTCAAATTTTCTAATAAAACTATAATATCTGCCCCATTGTTTTACCAAAATGTTTTAGTCTATTATCTTAAGAATATTTTCTTTTTCTGATATAACTTTGAATGGAATTTGAATTAATTAAAAAAATAAGTAAGACTTGATGTGTTTTCTACCATAAAATCAGAAAATATTTTGAAACAAGTTTTTGCATCATTTTAAGATTTAAATATTTTTTTAAAAAATTATTCCATTTTAGTTATCATAGTTTTTTCTGTTAAATTGTGTTAGTTAAAAAAAAAATTCGGTCAAATTTTTAATTTAATTTTGCGTTGTCACAATCAAACTCGAAACTATTTTGAATTTTTGTCAAATACTTTTTCTATTGTTGAAAGCAAAAAAAAAAGAGAGATTCTATTTACTATCCATAAGAATCATATGAATATTAAAAAGAGAAGTTACTGTGAAGATAATATGTTAATATTTTGCAAAAGATGATGAACAATTAGAAGATAGATTGCATTTTTCAGTGATAATTTGATGGTCTCTCTACTCCAGACTTATGGGACTTCTTAAAAATGATTTTTTTATGTAATTGATAGAAAAAATTGATTGAAATAATAGTTTTAAAACCTATCACAATTTGATGCTTTACTGCTTTCTTAAGGTAATCAGAAATATCAAAGTACTTTTGATTGATGATGAAAGATTTTGTCGAAATTATATGCAATACATATTCCTGGTAAATTAGCTGGTGACCAATCTGCCCCATAGATTACCAATTGAATAGATGAAAATGTTGGGGGGGGGGAGAAAGAATGCTTTTAAAATATTAAACACTATATTTCAAGGTATATCTTATTTTAAGATAAAATAAGGACATTTTGACTTATTAATGAAAAACCCAATTCTGGGTAGTAAAACAATAGTAGAATAAATCTATTGCAAAATGAATAATATTTTTTCTTCTTTAAAAAAAATTTGTGGAAACATATTTCTTTTTCTTGCTAATCGATGTTTTCTAACTTCTATGTAATATTACCTAATGAAAGCTATCACATCTGCAATAGAGATGTTCTCCTACTGCCTATGAATTTTAAGACTGCTTTTTCTATACTTCAACTTCTCATCATTTAATATCATTGATATTGTTTATAATTGTTTATCTTTTCATTGTTTACAGGCTGGTCATCTCTTGCTATTCATCACAATCCATCTTTTTTTAGAACAAAACTTTATGAAACATACATAGTGGTCTATTAATTTATGTAATAATAATATAGTGGTCTAATTGATTTAGAATTGCCTACAACACTTGCTGAGGGAAAGTGTTTATGTCTAAACCTTGTTACCTTAAATAATAGGTGGGAGGGGAACTCAAATTAATTAATAAAACTAAAGCTGAATACATTTTAAAAATTTTGATTTTTAATATTTTCAGAATTAATGCCAGTTAAAAGAGAATGCCAGACATTTGTTAATAAAAAAGTTGCAATTATGGAAGAAAGACCTCCAAGGTTTTAGCAAACATTGAGCTTAGAAAAATGAAAATATGAAGCAACTATAATGCTTTTTTTTTTGTTCACATTATCCCTCTATAAAAATCATGTAAAAAACTTACTCATATGAATGTGGAGGGTAAAACGCTGATTAACAATATGGTTATAATAATGATTCTAAGTTTACACCATAATTGTTGTGTTTACACTAAGTTACATTAATTATATGCTGTAGTATACACCAAGTTACATTAATTATTGTTTACACTATAATTGTTAGTACTGGCACTCAAAAAGGTACATAAAAAGTATTAACTATAGTGCAATAGTTAATGATAAATGAATCAATAAATATATTATCAAACTAATGTGTTTTAACTTCTGTTCATTGAAGCTAACTTAGCTTAACCAATTGACGAATAATATGTTAGTTAATTGTCATAGATTTTTAAGTTAATTAAATAATTTTGATAATAATAAACAAAAAGACTTATACATTGGTTGACTTTTGTCTTCAGTGCTTAACAGAAGTTAAATAATTTTGTGTGTTTTCTGACACATTTTTAAATACTGTAAGATTAACTTTGAATTTCATTCAACGCCAGGTTTTTTTATTCTCATTACTTTATTTCCACTTTCTTTCAGTATAATTCAAGATTCTATTAAAAGTATCCCAATGTTTTACTTTTTCTCTCATTTGCATTGGAATTATTATTATTATTATTTTGCACTTTTAGTTTTCTAATTTTTATTTTGTTCAGATAAAGTCACTGTATGATCAAACAAATTAGGTTCAGTAAATTATTTTCTAAAAGAAAGAATTTTTGTGTTAGGGCAGTAAAAGATTATTTTCTTTTTCCAAAGTAATTTTCAAAGATAATAAAATGGCAAATTGTATTAAAATGTGAATCGCACAGAATTTCTTCAATTCTTCTAAGTGAAAACCGATTAATAGTAAATTCATATTGATCTGAAACATTTCATTTATACTTGGTAATTAAACTTTTTAAAAGTAATTTTCCCATTCTTAGTGCAATTCCAACACTTTCAATGGATTTTTTTGAGTGTGTGTGTGTGTGTGTGTGGAAGGGGCTTCTGACAACTTACGATTTTTCCTCCGTTTTTGTTCTTCGAAAAAGGACCGTAGTTGAAGAAAAGTTTTAAAAATTTTGTTTTAGAATTTTGGCCTCTAGACATATCCTACTTTTTTTTTTTTTTCGAATAATATTCCTAAAAATGTTGGATTAAGAATTATGACCATGTTGAACAAGATTTGCAAATATATAAAATAGACACAGTGACTTGTAGAAGGTGGGAAATATGTCTATGAATTAAAATTATTTCCAAGTTTTTAATTTTAAATTAATTTCAAAGCTTTTTTTTAAAAAAAATAGTATTAAAATTGTAATCTCATTTTGTTTAAATATTCAGTAATATCTTATTTAATTCCTTTAATTTTTCTTCTTTTGTTTGTATTTAACTATTGATTTTTCTTGAATTAATTCTACTGCAATTAATTTAAATGGATGAACCAATATACCTATATATCAATCCCCATAATAATTTAATCGTAAAAGAAAATCTCGTACTTGTTCTTGCTGCTAATTGCTGCCCCAAACCCGGAAATCTTTTGTTATCTCAGCTGTCGAATTCTGGCTTCAAGTTCAATGTCAATAAAAATTCTACAGCAAAAAATATGATAAAAAGAGTGTCTGTTTTGCGTGTAGAATTGTGTGCTTACGTAACCGCTACATAAAAAAAGTTATTTTTAGAATTTTCTTCTCATACATGTATAATTTGTAACGTTTTATCTTTGTAATATTATATATTTTTAAAAAAAGTCTATAACTACGCCGAGTGTCAGAGAAATCTTAGACAAATTTCAAAATTATATAAAACAAAATTTACTCTAGAAATGTTAAAATTAATAAGTCCCAATGCAAGATCCATTGACTGAATGAAATGACCAAACGATTTTCGCCTTCATTTTAATGTATTTGCTGGCGTTCGAAAAATTTTAAGTTGGCTAATAGCTATTTATAATTACTTTAAACTTTATAAATTACTGCAAGGCATCTGATATCTTAATTTTATAATAATCTCGCATGAAAGAAGCTCTCAATAAATTTAATTTTGAAAATCAGAATATATGATTTCTAAGTGAAATTTTCTCCTTAAATCATCAAACAATACATCTATCGGATTCTGAGAAGTAACAATATTGTGAAATAAAATTTTATAATCTGTATTATCATTCTATCGTATGATAAAAAGTCAATATTCCTAATTATTTTTTTTACATAGTCTTGTCATTAGTCCAAGAATTATATTATTCCTGTCGTGAATAAAGGCATGGATTTCAATTGCTATATAGTGACCCGAAAGATAATTTACATACTTAAAGACTAGACATACAAAAGGAATATTTGTGGTATAATATAGGATGCAAACAAAAAGAAGAGCTATGTCAGGGAATTAAGTGTCAAGAAACGATTGGTTTGAAATTCTGTGCAGACTTGTGCTCTAGAAGACCGTAATGTGACCAGATTATGAAGTCTTCGTATTTCTGGACCAGAAAGTATAAAAAATCTGTCTTGTAAATAATTTTGGTGAAGTCAAATGAGAAGTTAATGAGTCCTTACTTCGATGTTATATGTGAATTCAGAAAGTTGTGTACCTGACAGTATATTGTTCTCGGTATCTAATCACCATTCAAAATTAAGTTGTCATTTCTTAATTAGCTTTCCTGTTGCTTCAAAACTTGTCATTCATCCAGCCAACTAAACCTATACTGTAATACTCCTTCATATAAGCAAAACTATGGATTATAATATTTATTGATCACATAAAATGACTACTTACTGTGGGCGCCGGCTTGCTGGCACAGGGGTAGCGCGTCTGCCTCGTGTTCAGGAGGTCCCGGGTTCGAGTCCTGGTTCGGGCATGGTTGTTATTCTGTGTACTATCTGTGAGATGTGTGAATGTGCCCCCCTGTAAAAAGGGGTTGTGCAAGCGAATGAGATGAGTGTGTAGCAAAAGTCGTACTCTTGGCCCTAGTTGGCGCTACTTGAAACAAGAGACGCTTCACTCGGCTTAAATCTGCTGCTGGGTCCAGCAGCGAGCTTGTCCATAGGCAAGTGCCATTAGAACCAACCAACCAACCAACTTACTGTGGGCACCATGAGTACTTTATTGTTCGTATGTATTTCTTTGAGACTATAGAAATATGTAAAGTTCAGTCACTCGATTCTAGGGACAGTGCGTACCTTCCGGGTTTGGGTGTGTGTACCGTAGTGATGAATATAACTGTTTCAATCATGGCCCTTAGAATTGTTACCTCAATTTCTGCCTCTGATGTCACGATGACTGTCACTTTTACTGCCTTGAATAGTTAAGCTGGGCGGGGAATAACTCACTTCTGATTACCGCCTACTCTCATCGGGAGGGAAACTCAGCTATTTTCTGGAGAAGTTACGTTATAAATAAGCAGGTTCTCGTTTCCCTATAAGTATAATAATGGCGTAGGGTTGAGTTACTTCCACTTCGATGACAATATATACCCTTTTAAATGAGGAATTAGATTGTGAGCATTAATTGGATGGATAGGTAAGGTTTGAGTAATCCTTTATGGTTGTGATTATCTAATAAAATAGGATTTAAAATCTATATTTAATCTATGTCATTTTTCGTCTAAGAAAACTTTTTCTCAGACGAGAAATCTTCTTTGATCAATCCTATTCAGAAATATAAGATTCTGTATCTTTCAATTTTCATTTGACTGTGGACGATAAACTTATACTATTTGAAGCAAACACCGCCATGTTATATGTATATGGAATCAAAAGTAATAAATGTATGAACTAATATTTTGGTGTAATAATAGTTTTAATTTAATTTAGCATAAGCTTTAATCTACGATAGTTTGTGATGGACAATGTCATGATTCCAAACTTGAAGGTTTCCATTTCAGAATCCTATTCCATAAAGAATTTGTCCTCTATGAGCCTGATTTGCGTAGACTTTAACATCGAGATTGGTTACATTATCGCTAATGTGGCACAGAATTTTGTGAAGAGGCTGCCGACTTGGATGTTTTCTTTATAATCTGACCATGCTTGGAAATTAAAACTAAATAAACCTCGTTCTGCTTTTAAAAAAACCCCCTAATGTAACTGAATCGAATTGCCAATCTGCTAGAGTCAATTTTAGTGGTTACATAAGATTGGGGTAGTTTATTCTCATACACTTCATACCCTTGAATATTTTACTACGTAAGTACGAGTAATATGATCTGATTTACTTTTATAATCTTGATAATCCCTTCTCCTCTGCGATTTTTTTTCGGGCATCGAAGATTTTATGACAGATATGCCATGTTATTGTTTACCAAAGCGTAAAAAGAGTGTACAACTATTCTGCTTTGAAGTGAGCATCAATGTTGCGTCTTTCATGAAATATATGATGCATTAATTACAGTCCTAATTAAACTTTTAAAAAAATATCAGGTTGCTTATTTCCTCTTTCTAAAGTATATTGGTCGGTTATGAAAGCATTAAATAAAACAATTGTCCCTGCATATACACACACGCGCCGGAAGAGATTAATGGCAATATAGATCTAATTTTATGACAGATCATAAAATTAGACATACAGATTCGTGAAGCAAATTGTATTTAAGGATGGTTTTTTTTTTTGCTCTAGTTATTTTACATTTCTTATTAGTTAGAGTATAATTGAAATCAGTAGAATGTTTAAATAAAAGTAAAGAAAAAAAACTGGTTTCGAAACACACACACACACACACACACACACACACACACACACACACACACA
>JAOUZG010043444.1:1410711-1439357 GCA_026289955.1 Argiope argentata | reverse complement strand
CACACACACACACACACACACACACACACACACACACACACACACACCTTTCTCTGTTATAGCAAAATGACTAATTTTTTAAAATTTATTCTGATACCTTATATACTTTAGACAATTGCTTGCCATACTAAATATTGATGCTGTATTGATGCTTAATATTTTAAAATAAAAATGAAAAAAAAAATCGTAAACGTTTGCAATTTTTGAAATTATATATTTACTATTCAATCAAAACTCTAGAAAGATTTTTTTTAAATTTTGAATTAATTTTAAAAATCGTTGTTCTGAATTGTTCTGTTATATTAATGATTGTTAAATGAACCAACGTGATATTGTTTAGGAAACATTTCCTTATCTCCACTCGATCTTTGTGTGACAAGGTTTTATTTCTTTGACGTTAAAAAAAGATCCGTTTGCGTGACCTGTAACATAATAAGTATTTCCATAAACATTAGTGGACTTGAGGAGTATAATGCTGATGGAAAATAAAAACCAAAATCCATGTCTTGGACGTAGAGTTCATCGCCCTTTTGACACAAGGCTCGCTGCGCTAAATTTTTTTTCGCCTAGTATTTTTTTCATACACTCGGTATTATCCCCAAGACCTGCATTTGCAAAAGCTATTTTGAAGAAATGTGGAAACTGATATTTTCCCTTGGAAGTACTAAACGCTAGTAAATCTTATGTTTCCTCCCTTTCTATATGCATATATGGTTTGAATTCTTTAACGCTTAGAGTAAAGGAAATAATGTGGAAATGAGCAATTGAAAGAAATGAATGACACATAAATAAAGTGGTAGAATATACAATTTTTTTTTGTAAGTTAAAGCAAGTTTTTAGCGAAACTAGCGTGAATGGAACATAAGGTTGCTTTGAGGACTTAAGTTAAAATTCCATTTAAATCTTGTTTATTAGTATGTTTTATGTATTTTTGAAAATTTAATTCATTTAACTGATTTTTATTCGCTTTTTTTTAAACCTTCCGATTCGTATTGAAATAATAGTTTTTATTTTATAGCTCCCTTAACTTGTCATGTGAATCATCAGTCGTGTTAATCAGCATTTTATTTTATGTCATTAAAGTAATAAAATTCTTGAACTGTGATTTTCATTCTAAGAAATTATTTCTATTTCTAGTCGAATAGCAAACTCCGTGTTTTTACCTGTTGCACATAATGTCTTCCCTGGCTTTATTTGGAAGTAATGGGCTTCTGAATCCCCTTCTGAAGCATTTGAGTTATAAATAAATTCACAAAATGCCGTCTCTATAACAAGAAAGGGGAACTCTTTTAAAGTTAATCTTCATAATAAAGACATCAAACATAATCGTTATGAATTCTCAGAAATTCTTGTTATGATAAAGATTGTAATAAAAAATGCGATACAGTTAGGATACGATGTTTTATCATCATCTACTTTTGCTAGTTTCGCATTGATGCTGGATCCAACACAAATATCTTAAGTTCTTTTTGAGTAAGCTTTTAAGCCCTGTCCATTTTTTTTTCAAATTAATGAAAGTAAATAAATGTGTTATTATTTGATTCTGCTCTTTTAATGATTTTTATGAAATAATGTCTGTATTATTTCTGACACTACAACGAAAGTCTCGGGCAAACACCAATCAGTGACTTGAAAAAATTATCTAAATCAATGAATCTACTTTTTAATATCAGTAAATTTTATAATTGTAGTATTTGCAATTTTTACCAAGAAACTCTGTATCATTCTAGGTGAGTTAAAAAAAAGCATTTTAATCACTGACAACTTTTTACCGTGGTGACATTTAATAATTTAATTTTTAAAGCATTTTATTAGCGCTCTCTATGGAGCCAAAGTATATGCTTACTTATTTAATGATGCTGTATGTTTGATTATTACATAAATAAACGTTTGTTCCTTTATTTGGGTTATTCTGTACTTTTAACTAAAAATAGCTATTATATGGCTCGAAGAAGTGATTATGTTAAACAAACAGTGGTTATTATTACTTAAATTTGACTTACTCTGGAATTTTTATCTCCATTTTTAAATCACATCAGATCTTTAACATTGATTAAACTGAATTTATAATTGATTCTTTTCAATTCCTACTATTAGCACACACTCTCCCTATGTATATTTATATTTTGTGTTCAAATTTTAAATATTTAATAAAATACTTTCTAATCATCCAATCAATTTCAAGTAAAATTTTTAAAACTTGTTGTAGATGACACTTGATGTTAATACAATTTTTTCAAATATTAATTCCTTAATTTTTTGTTGGTTAAATAAAAACTAACTTTCTCGCCTTCATAGTTGTTGTAATTGTTAGGTTGGGATAGCCTGTTTGGTAGGACGTTGGATTCGCATCCCTTGTGCTGCGAGTTCGAACTTGTTCACCAAGTTCTCCAGGTTGGGAGTTAAACCTCGTTTAATAAAATTAAAGAAGGCGAAGGTGATCCTCATTCGGGTGCTCAGGGACCCATACTCTCAGAAACTATTTCACCCCTACTTCCGTTGTAAAGCGGAACACGAGAACAACGATTGTAATTACTTAATGAAAAGTAACTGAAATAAATTTTTCCAAGTTTCTTAAATTTTTCCTAATATCTTAAGTAAGAATCAATTAAAAAAAATTGTTTTTTATATTACTTGTTTTGTTTTTAAATTGGTAATAAAGTTTAATTGATGGAATACTTTTCACTCATTGACTTGCGAAGATTTAATTAGCAAGCTAAACCTTGTCTCTGTTAATTGCATTCGTTAAAAATCGTCTTCTTTCATAAGTCGTTTATTGCAACAGTACGAATAAATCACCACAATGGTACATATGAGGAGAGTATGAATTGTCAGACAGAATGAACCGATGTTTCATCACTTGGGTAGAATATTAATATGTTATCAAACTTCATTCTTACTGTTTTCTGTGTTGTCGCAACCACATAGATTGATATATCCTTCGCTGTGGTCGCGACGTCTCGAATTCTTTTATTGTTTTTTTCGGGTGTCTACTTCTTCATAAAGAGCACGTAATTCCAAAAATTGAGTTTCCGATTACTTTTCTGTCGGCTACCGGTGACCAATGTAGCATGCATGTTTAATTTTGTTGCCTTTAATTGGTTGTAATTTTTTTTATTGTTCTTATGTTAATAAAAGATGTGGGGTAATAGAAATACAGCTATAATGTTGCAACAATTTTACAAATCATGAATAAAAGGGGAAGCATACATATATCTTTTTCATTTCCTACTTTTATCTCACTCTCTCCCTATATATATATATATATATATATATATATATATATATATATATATATAATAGTTGAAATTTTTAGTCTTTAATAAAATACTTTTTATTCATCCTCTCAAGTTCAAGTAATTTTTTTAAAACTTGTAGTGGGTGACATTTGATGTTAATACAGTTTTTTCAAATATTAATTCATTAATTTTTTATTAATTAATTAAAAACTAACTTTCTCGCCAAAAATGTTCATTTCCCCAACGCCAAATAATTAACGAATTCAGTTTGTTTTTACCCCTTATTAATGAGGTAAGACAACATGTTTCCAGCCGATTATTTCAAAGGAAATAATTCTGTTTATTTTCTTAGTGTTTGGTGCATTTAAAATTAAAGATTCTTAATTAATCGACTTTTCTGATTCATTCTGAAGAACTTCCGAATTAAAATAATACAGAATAAAGAAACTTAAAAATTTCTAATCTGTATTGCATTACCCCAAATGGTGTAGAAAATTCACGCATTTGCGTTGCCTCAATTGGTATTGACAATTCAATTCAGTGCCATTTGAGTGTGTTCTGATTTATTTCAACGGATACGAACTTTATTTTGTTTTGGCCAGGTATAATTTTTTGATCAATTATTTATATTAATTGTAATTATTTAATAAAAGTAACTAAAATGGAAATTTTTCTTTGTCGACTTAAGAAGGAATGGACTTAATTTTGTTTTTATATTTACTTGATTTTAACATTGTAAAATTTGTAGAAATCTTCATAGTTTAAAACCAAAAGGAGTGGTGTCCCAAAAATCTTCCCACAGACTCTCTAATAAATGCGTTATTCTAGATACCATCTTGCATCGCATTGGTGTACAATAATTACGAAGTATTAACTTTTGACGTGGATTCTGCATTTTATTGAATCTATCGTGTTTTCCTTGGCGAATTTTTCGGCGGTTAATCCCTAGCATGCCTTTCGGGAATCCAATTTAGGCTTTAGACATATTTTTTCCCATCCAACTGGGAAAAAAATGACACAAAACTGCACTTGCAATCACAAAATCTCGTTCCAAATTATATATTTAAGTCATCACGTTTTTGAACTGTCGCGTTTATGTTTCTGAAAGTACAGACCGACAGACGGTCACATTATTGGATTTGCTGAAAATTATTTGATTTGTTATCTATACTATAGACAGCAAATATGTTTACCGAATATATATTTCTCTCTTCTTCTTCTTCTCCTTTTTCTTTTCTTTTCTTTTTTGTCATCTTGCTAACTTCAACTCGTTAATACGTTCAAATTTTAACTTTTTGTCTTATTAATTTTCATACTTCTGGACGGATAGATTTTTCATGTACGGATTTTACCCGAAATTTGATAAAGCCTACAAATTTGGTCTAAAGACCGTATACCAAATTTCATCCTTCTAGCTCAAAGTGGGTTTGAGTTATTTTTATCACAGACAGATATCATTTTTTTAGTATTCTGAAACGACCACTTTTTGACGATTCTATCTCATTAAGGGGTGAGACGCGGAAGGATGAGTGCATATCTGGAATTCTTCGTCTTTCTTCGACGTTAGTTTTCACCTTATTATATACTTTTTTTATTTAGTTTTTTTTCATGTGTATGTGAATAGCTTGTTTCTGACCTTATTGTTTTAATTCACTTAGTCAGTAATCCGAGTTTATTTTATTGCTAAATGTGGACATCTCCTTTCATAATTTCATCTCACCCCTATTTTGACGAATTAAACCCACCCTAAAGGATGCACAAAAGCGCGGGGGCTTTAAAATCTGTTGTCAAATCTAAACACATTGACGGACATTTTCCAAAATGGAGTTTTGGAACCCAGGGTGGTCTAAAACGTAGATATTTCTCAAAATCTCGATTTCGAATTTTTGAACGATTGCAATACTTTTTCTCTATACTACACATATGAGAAAATAAAATTGGTCATTTTGCCATCTATTATCTCCGATAAACAATTTTTATAAGGGCCTTGAACGTGATTCTCTTCGGATTTGCTGCTCTTCAAAACCTTTAGTCCCCCCCCCCTATGACATTCCTTTCAACATGTCTCCAACGTCTGAAGTGTACTCCTCCTCATATCTTTCTTCACAGTTTGATGCTGGACAGAAAGAAGTAAAATGAAAAAAAGCGACACAGACATTATTTCTAAAAAAGGGGAAAAAATGCCCTTTTTTCCCCCGTTGCAAAATTTCGAAATAAAGCGTGAACGACCTTTAACACGTCTCCTTTAAGCGGTTTCATAAGCATTGCATAAATATTCTATTTTAAGATTTCATCCTTATATTTTTCTGTCAGATTCTTCTCAGAAGGAAGCTTTTTATCTGTAAAATGTCGGTGGGATGAAACGCATCTTTAAAACGACGTCTTTTATTATTATTATTTTTTATCCGTAGCCGCAGCGGATAGTGCATTGGTGCATGCTAGTGCGTTTTGTATTGACATAAAGCAGCTGCGTTAAGCTCATGAAAGGATGACGGCAATTTATTTTTATGCTACTTATTTAAGTTTTCGGCGCCCTTTTGTTCTGCATTTCTGGAAGAAATTTCAAGCATTTTCTGCATTTCTTTTGTTATAATTTATCTGCATCTCTTCTCCACGTTTTCAAGATCTTTAGTTCCCCCCCCCCCATCATTACCTTTTTTACTTCTTTTAAAGATTAATATTTTTAATGAGGCACCTAAAAACAGAAGAGGTAGTAATTAATCTGATAGCCAGGTAGAATTAAAGCCTTTAAATGATAGTTATTTGTATCAAAAACTTAATGATGTGTTATGTCATTGAAAAATTGGTGCTAATAAGATTATTCACACACCATTGATTAGGAGTGAGGGGAGTTGATGGAGTATATAGTCTCAAAAGGGTTCTGTGTCACTTGCGCTCAGCCTCAGTAGCGCTAACTCATTAGAGAGTGTCATTTGCGCTCAAGCCTTAAAAGGGGTACCACATTACAACTTTTATCTTTGTATGTAAAATTCCATTATTCATTGCTTTAAAATAATTTTACAACAATTTTGTTACATTAGCAAGAGTTACTAGGCAGCTCTTTAAGTCCTCGTCAAAAGAATAGTTTTCTACTGTTCGGTTTATTATTTTTTCGGTTTATATATTTTTTTTCGCTTTCCGTTTTCCCTCTTAATTTAATCTAACCCCTAATCTAAAATAAACTGTCCAAAATGTTCCTAGAGTTCATAAGGAAAATTTATCAGTTTTACCGTGAGAAAAAAAAGTTAATATTTCGAAGAAAAGAACCTTTAATTATCTCACTTAATCTTACCAATGTGAGAAACGTACATTCTCTATAGCCCCTCTAGATGCACGCCGAGTTTTCCTGCCAAAGATAATTAAATCCCAGTAAACCTACAATGTGAGTGCAAATGACACCCTCTAATGAGTTAGCGCAATTGAGATTGAGTGCAAGTGACACAATCCCCTCAAAAGGCCATATGCATCTAATTGATTGACGGAACACAATCTTTGTCAATCAATTGAATGACATTTTTTTTTACATGGAAAAGATTTACATGTATTATTAAGATTCTGAAACGGAATACCAGTTATTGATCATTTATATTACATAACATACTTCATGCACTTTCTCATCCATCTTCTATTCTGGTGCAGCTTTGTCAAAGCATAGCTGTTACGTAAATAACCGTGACAAACCCACCCACCTTCCATTCATTCACAACACTCGTCTATCCTCTCATATAAAGCAAGAATTATTCTGTACGAATCGCGTGCGTGGGAAGTATATTCACCTTTAAATACTTCATCTTTTAATATTATGGTTGTGGTAAGATAGTGACAGATTCTCAGCTTCGATACTTGATTTCAACAAGCACTCGCCTATCACACAAATCTAATACATATTGGTATGAATCATTTAATAGAACTTCACTGTTCAGTTTGTTCTCTTAGTAAGAAAGAAAGATGAGCACATATTTTTAATAGACACTGAATAGATGTTGGACGAATGACTACCGCTTACAATAAATTAAGTGATTTTGATGCCAAAAATAAAAGTTCTCGAAATTGATGGATTTTTTTAAAAAAAAATTTCAGTTAGGACTCTAGAACTGGCAATTTCTTAGCAAGTTCTTTGATCTGTCATGGAGACTGTATAAAAGATGACGAGTCAGTCTATCGAATGAATCTCCTGAGAGTCACCGCAAAGTGAACTCTCGGTGCGCTTTGATTGATATTATTATTTTGAATTTTTCTTCTATATTGGAGTTTTTGTAAATACTATCTTGAGAATGAAAACATAGTTTGATAAACACACAAGACATTTATTCACAGACATAGACAACAATTAGCATTTAAAATAAAAGAAAAGCAGACTTAACATCTTAAATTCCCTCTAGGTTTTCAAAATCAAACTAATTCAAGAGTTCAGGATCAGGCCATCACACTCATCAAAAACCCAAAGTCTTCCTTTGTCCCATTTCATCCTCTTCCTTTTTCTTGACGCCAATCTTTCACTTCAGCTCAACTCCTGTACAGCGTGTTATAATTTCATTTTGATGTATGTGTTTTTCTTGGAATTAGGCGTCTCTTTCCGCTATCGAACTTTTTGGACTTTTCAACAAAAACCACCTTGTTTCTAGTAGAAGATCAAGGACTCGCCTCTAAAGTTAAACCGAGATCGTAGCGATAATAACTCTTTATTGGGCATATAAAAGCTGTACAATCGTAATTCAGAATAAACATTTTATTTACAAGCTTAATCATTAATGCGTAATTATCGATGGTAGAGTGATGGCCAGGCTATTATGAATAAGAACCTATCTATATATATCAAGAATGATTTAAAATCTAATGGAGTCAACTTCCGTTTTGAACATCAAATACCCGTTTTACAAAATAATGATAAAAATAGGAGTCAAATTTATAGAAGGTTTGACCAAGACAGGATATTTACGGGATTCGACGTTGATACTTCCGAGTTCCACTCAACAAGGTCACTGCACTCTTACCATCTCCTAGGGCTCGTTCATCTTACGTCTTTTTTCAGATCTCTGGTTTCGTCCCTTATCCCTTTCCTCCGAAAGAAACACCCCTTTCTCCTCCCCTAGCAACCCTTTTCCTTCTTTCCTTAGTATTCCCCGTATGCCTTCCTGTTGGCTGTTTTGCACATAAACCGCGAAATAAAAGTGGATTACTTGTCAACGTGGTGGATTGACCCCCTAATATTTAGAGGATCAAGGGAAATTGTAAATAAGTCACCATCTAAGGCTGTGTCTGTTATTTCGTTGAAGAAATTCTGACTCACACTTGCCGAATTTTTGGATTTTCTCTCACCAGCTACCTTAACGAGATGACCAATCTGTCTTCCAGCTTTGACTTTTAAAGAGATGACCAGCTGCCTTAACTTATAAAGAGATTAGACAAATATATATTTTGCTCAACAGTCGAATTTGTTTTCTGTAATAATATCATTTCTTATTTTTGTCAATAAATATTAGTAATTGCTTACCCACTCCTTAATTGGTATGGAAGGTAAATCTATTCGGATGTTTTTCAGTTGGTGGGATTTTGGAAACTTATTTAAAAATTTAAGTGTCGTCTTTGGCATTTCATGGCGGTTCAAAAGTTCCAAATATGTTCCAAAATAACTATTGTGTAACTTTTAAATTGGACGATAGTATAATTATCGCAAATCCAACTAGTTTGATTAAACATTTTGTGTTGGATAGAAATTATCATCGGAGTCAAGGTTTTGTGATAGCGAAGGCCATGTATTTTAGTACCGAATAAGAAAGTTAAACAAAAACTACTAATTTCAACCTATGATCATGATTTTATTATTACTGAATTGCGAAGAACTTTTTTAATTTGAGGGCGAGGCATTTTTGAATTAGAGTATTAGGAATAAGTTAGAGTCGGGATGGCCTGGTTGGTAGAGCGTTGGACTCGTACTCCTTAGGTAACGGATTCGAAGCTCACCGGCCAAAAGATTCCCCGAGTGTGTGGCGATTGGCGCTCGTTAAATCTGTTCGTGGTCGCAAAGTCCTCCATATCGAGAGTAATATCACTAGAGGTACTGAGCCAGAGGTGATCGTTTTCTGTTCCAGGTCTAAATTACGATCTGAGATGTATGAATGAATTTGCATTTAGTCCGCCCCCTAAAAAGGGTTGTGACGTGTGTGTAGCTAAAGTCGTACTCTTGGCCCTAGATGGCGCTGCTTGTAAAACAAAGAGACCCATTTCTTAGGCTTAAAAACTGTTGATCGTATCAGCAGAAGCTTGTGCACGGCAAGTGCCATTAGTCACAACAACACACAGGAATAAGTTGCTTTCCGAAGTGTAGAAATGCATTGGAACGTTCTTGAGTTACAAATATTCGTACATCCTCCAATTTTCGTATTGATTTTCTAGATTACGATTGTTTAAATTTGCTAAAATATTCTTTGGAAGATACGATTTCACTTCTGAAATTGAATTTAAATTTGTGACTCAGAATTGGTATGGTATGAATTGGTTTGTGAGTCTTCACTCCGAGCTAGTTTTCTCTTAACCCAAATGGACTAAGAAGAAATCCATCCCTCCATTTGGATTAGGTACTCATTGAATGCAAATGAGCAGAGTAATATCCCGTTCCGACGGTGCGTAAGCGCCTTGAGTCCGAAGCATTTTGCCCTCTTTTCCTTTACTTGTGTTTCTTTGATGCCTGTTCATCTGATTGGCAGTTTTCGGGAAACTTCCGATCGACGTCCGCAAACGAGATTGGTTCCACAATAGGTTAGATGGCTGATTTACGTTCATATTCGTAAAGACAACAGGCCATTGGAACTCGATTTAAAGGTTGAAATGGGTGGAAAGATGCGGGGGGGGGGGGGTGCTATACAGTTTAACAAGGCTTTTATCGAGATAATTAAAGTTAGCATAGAGAGATCGTTAATAATAGCCTAATAGACGGTCAAAAACGGGATCGGCTTGAAGATTCCCCACTTTTTTGGTGTGGCGTGAACTGATCGTGAATTACTTACTGGCTTTAGGTATTTAAACTTCTCTCTTTCTTATCAAATATACAAGTGCTAATATGTACTTTCTCTATGAATGATCATTACCCTAATACATTTCAAGTGAAAATATTCATCTTATGGCTTATATTCCAATCTTTTATAATGCACCCACTTAGCTTTTGTCTTCAAATCTCATTTAAATTTTCCCTAAAAATTTAATATAAATATTTATCATGGATTATCTTTTCTCTGTCAGTTATTCGAAAAAAAAATTATTTAGAGGAAAATTCTGTTGCTTAGAAATTTACATGAAATTTACTGTTTTCTGTTTCGAAACTATTAAAACTTAAATGCTGTCTTACGTCATGTCTTTCCTTGTCGTTGTTTGGTTATGAGCAGGTATTTGAACAGCCTGTGATATTAATAGCAGTTGCGGATTCTCACCGAGCACGCTCAAGGATACGTCAAAACAAACTTTTTTTTTTGGTTATGATTAAAAATATTCAACAATTATCGAATCCCCTTTTGTCCTTTATATTTTTGTTGTGTATATATCTGAAAAGCTTATTTCCTGGGCTAGAAGAGATTGAATTTGTTTGCCTTTATTTATCACTAGCTTTTACCCGCGACTTCGTACGCATTAAAAAGCACACAAAAAATCTAAAAACAATTTATTTACAATTTATTCACAGTACGTACCTGAAATAAAGCAGAACCGCAAATCAAGTCCGTATTTCTTTAAAATCAAATCAAGTCTATTTTATTTATCGATCCAGATTGAGATAGTCACAACAGTATTATATATTTTTTAAACTTTTTTATTGAAATGAAAACACAACTGCAGACAATTACAACACACTGCACATGAGTGAATTTTCAACGCCAATTGGGGCAACGCAAATGTGTGAAAATACAGATTAGAAATTTTTAATTTCCTTTATTTTGTTCTATTTTAATTCGAAAATACTTCAAAATAAAAAAAAGGATTAATTAACAATGATTACTTTTAAATGTATCAAACACTTAGGAAATAAACAGAATCGTTTGAAATAATCGGTAAAAAAACATATTAACCCTAACCTCATTAGTGTGGGATAGTAACAAACTGAAGTCTTACTCATTTGGCTGTGGAGAAATGAAGATTTTTGGGGGGAAAGTGAGAAAAATGTTTTAATTATTTTCCTCGCTGTTTTTCCGTTTTTTCTCTCTATAAGAACATTCCTCTTCTTTTAACAAAAATATTTTTTTAAAAAAATAGCTGAATTAATCGAGCTGTTCTCGAGTTTAGCGCTTAGCAACACATTCGTCGGTTCATTTTTATTTATATAGATTATCGAGTTCACGATACACTGGCGTGCACTTCCTCGTTGATTTGAAAAGCTTGTTATATTATTTGAGCATTGTGAGATGTATTTGTTTAACACTTTCAGTGCCACAATGGATTTGAAGTTCATTCACCTGAAGTTGTTTAAAATTTTTACTGCAATGCTTTTTTATTTTTTCTTGTGCTAGCATTTCGTGGGCAGCAGACATATTAAATGTTGTAATCTTAGTGTGATCATGTAAATTGATTGACGTATTATATTAATTATGCCATACGCTAATACAATATGCATAGTGCATTAAAAAAATAGATGAATATGAAATATATATTTAAAAACTCGTTGAAATCACTCTACAGAATAACTCATTGGATATGGAGCTTTTAGATTTGGTCAGCAGTTACTGTTTTGGTAGTAAGTGCTCTTTCAGGAAAGGTTTTTCAAATGTTTAATTAAAAGTTAATTAAGATGTTAACTTTTTATTTTCTTTTATACTAAATGTAATGAAAGTATTGCCCCCTTCCTTCCCCCCCCCAAAAAAAAAAATCGAACTCGAGATTTTAACGATTTTAGAACCCCTCCTCTACGATATAAAAGACACATTTTTAGCATTAAGTCTTTCTTTTCTTTTTGTTGTTGTTTGTGTTTTAAAGATAATTTTAGAACAATCTGATCTAGATGAATGTAATTTAGTATACAGCCTGTAACCCAAATTTGTACATATATATCAAATTTTGGGCAAAAGCTTTTCAGAAACTGTCTGCTGTTTATTCCAATAAAAGTTAACATGGTAACTACAAAACGCAATGAGCTAGACGAATAAAATTTAGTATACATATTTAATGTTTATAGTGTAGGCAGTTATCAAATTTTGAGCCATATTCAACAGAAGGTTGACCGTCTCTAAGCTTATATTTTTGTAAGCATGTGAGCGCAGTAACTCAAAAAACGCTAGAGCTTAAATATACTTCAATTAGGCACATAGTTTTATAGCTTCAGCTATTATTTTTTTGTTGTTGTCAAATTTTGGTTTCAGTTGGTTAATGAGCATGCAAGAAAGTTATTATTGCACAGAATCGTTATATTACCGCGTTTAAAACATGGTTTTTCAATAGTACAAATTTTAATACATCTCGGTTTTTTTTTGTTCTTATTCCCCCCCCCGCTCAAAATTTGAATGATTTGATAAAATGAATGATAAAATTTTGATTATATTTTTGCGACTTCCCTCCATAATTTAGGAACATATAATTGTACACATATCATTTTACACCGCTTTAAAAGAACTATGTAAATAACTTTTTAGTAATACCAATGCTATTTCTGTTCATTTTAGTTGTTGTTGTTATTTATTGCACTTTTTCAAGCTCGCTGACGGATCTGTCAACGATTTAAACCGATTGAGGGCCTCTCGTTTTTCAGTCGCGCCAACTAGGACCCATAGTACAACTAAGCTACACACACGTCACAATCCTTTTTAGGGAGAGGACTTCACTCATGCATTTTCATTCAATCATCCACAGATCGTAATTTAGATCTGGAGCAGAGGAAGATCACCTCTGACCCAGTACCCCTAAAGGTATTACTCTCGACTTGGAGGACTTTGCGACTACGACAGATTTAACGAGCGCCAGCCACCACACACTCGAGGAATCTTCGGTCGGCGAGGTTCGAACTCACAACCTAAGGAATACGAGTTTAGCGCTCTACCAACCAAGCTATCTCAGACCTAATCATTTTAATTGTAATTTTAGTATTCTTTAAAAAGATATTTTTATTTTTATTTTATCTATAATTTTCATTACTTTAACGTCATTCATTATTATTTCATTATATAACGCTTGTTTGAAGGGTATTAAACACATTTTTTCATGTGTACATTATCCTTTCTATATAAGTAAAAAATATAAAAATTAAATAATAGCTGATGAATCAAATTAGAAACATAATTAAGCTATGATGTTTCGAACAATTAAATCTCCTTTACCTTTTTAATCATGAATAGTTTCTGTTCCAAATATTTTTGTGCATAATCACTATGAGTTGATTTTCCTAAAGATTCGTGTTGCAGAAGCATGTTAGAATTCACTGATAGCAAATTCAGAAATATTTCTAAAAATAGAACTGACTTATGGAACATAATTAGTGATGTGATAAATAATTATAAGAAAGAAGAATTTAATTCGAAACTTTTGTTGAAGACTACGGTATTAATAACACCATGTTATATAATATTTGTTTTAATCCAAATTTAAGTTATTACAAAATATTTTTTTAAAGAAATGATTGTTTGGGTTAATAACTGGGTATTTATTATTTGTCATTTGCTAAAGGTACGATTTATCACACTTAAAATAAGTTTTTGATATAAACGATAATCTATCTGAAAATCGGAAAAAAACCCCTTTGTTTACTTTACCTGCTTTTTATTCAGACAACATATAAATTCTACTCTTTGACAAAATTGCTAAGTGTTAAATCGTGACATGAAAATCAAGTTTTATCGAAGGTTGAGATAGGATAAAAAGTTTCATTGCTTCTCTGAAAAGCATCCGAAGCTGATATTTTTTATTGCTTTCGATATGTTTGTATGGCAATCTTTAAAGCACGTTTTATTCTTATACGAGCTATTTTACTGAACTTTTCATTTGTATTTGAAAAAGTTAAATCTCCAAGAGTGAATTTAATTATCTTGATATTACTTTTATATATATATCTTGTTCAAATTTTCAATCGTGAATAAAATACTTTTTGTTCATCCAATCAAGTTCAAGTAAATTTTTTAAAACTTGAAAGGGATGACATTTTATGTTAATACAGTTATTTCCAATATTAAATCATTATTTTTTTATTAATTAATCAAAAATTCACTTTCTCGCCAAAAAAACTTCATTTCCCCGCTGCCAAATAAGTAACGAATTCAGTTTTTTTCTCCACGTCAATGATGTTAGGCTTAACAGGGTTTCGGCCGATTAACGTTATGAATCCGTTTATTTTCATAATGTTTGATGCATTTAAAATTAAAAATTGTTAATAGATTTTTTTTAATGCATTTTGAAGTACTTCTGAATTAAAATAATACAGTATATAGAAAATTAGAAATTTCTAATCTATATTGCGTTGCCATAATTGGCTTTGAATCCTCAATTGGAAATTCAACGCAATTATAATCTTTTGATCATTTATTTATAGTAATTGTAATCAGCTGGTCGGGATAGCTTGGTTGGTGGGGCTTTGGATTTGCATCTCTTGGGCTGAGAGTTCGAACCCGCCAGCCGAAGACTCCCCGTATGTGTGTGTGTGTTTCTGTGTGTGTGGTGGATGTTAAATCTGTCGTGGTCACAAAGTGTACCATGTGGAGAGTAATACTACAGGGGGAACTGGATCAGAGGTAATCGTTATCTACTTCAGATCTAAATTGCAATTTGTGGATGAATGAATGAAGTCTGCCCGTAAAAAAGATTTGTGACGTATGTGTGCTAGAAGTCAGACTACTGCCCTCGGTTTTTCAGGAGTGCATACCCTCAGATGCTACTTCATCTCTCTTTCCGTTGTAAAGGGGAACACGAAACGACTATTGTAATTATTTAGTAAAAAGGAACTAAAATAAAATTTTTCCTAATTACCTAACTACGATTCAATTTAAAAAAATTATTTTTGTATTACTTGTTATCATCTCAGAACACGATGTTGTTTTTGGAATGAGGTTTTTGGTGTCAAGAAAAATCCATTGGCTAAAAATTGAAATTTTATTATCTACACGAGCATCTCAAAAATCAGATTTTAATAACATGTTACCATCGCATTTATAAACGCTTTGATTAAAAAAAAAACAAGTTAATGACTACGGCAAATAAAAGCCAATAGAAATGTCATTTTAAGCACGTGATTGTATGAAATGAAATTAATAAAAAAATGTGATATTTTTTTAAAACAATCAATGCGAGACAGAGATTTGTGGATCGTTTGCAATACTAAAGTGACTCATTCGATGAAACCATTAAAAGGAATAAAAATATAATTTAACTTGCACGAGTGCGTGGTGCTTGGCCGTTCAAGAAATGATGCTCTGACATGAACCCATAGAAATATGCATAGCAGATTTCATTTTTATCTTTCTTTTTTATCTTCAAATCAATGGGAGAGGTTTCCACAAAATTTATCGTATACTCTTATAAAGATTTTATCCTTGTAAACGTCCTCCATGGCATTGAATACAATACATTGGGGTACATAGTATTGGAAAACATTAGACTTCGGCATTTTTACTGAATCTATTATGCCATCCATGGCGAGTGTTTTGGCGATTATTCCCTAGATGAAAGTATCTAAAAATCGAATTTCAGTTTCAAATGTTCTTTTCTCAACCTATTGAAACAAATATTTGATACAAAATTGCCTTTGTAGTTACAAAATCATGTACCAATTTTGCTATATTTAAGTTTTGGCGTTTCTGAGAAATCGCGTTTACATGTTTTTGAAAGTACAGATCGACAGACAATTGATCTCTTGTTGGCCTTCGCTCAAAATTTGGTATGAGTCTGCAATAAAGATAAAATTCGGTACATAGAATTAAATTCTTTCTAGCTGTATGTGTTTTGTTGTTATGTATTAACATGTATTCAATCGGACGAAAGGACTTTTGTTGAACAGAGTTTACTCAAAATTTCATAGAAATCTTCAATTTTGGTATAACGACTGTATACCAAATTTCACTTTTCTAACTCAAATAGTTTTTGAGTTATCTTTGTCACAGACAGACAAATGTGCATTTTCCAAAAATGTGTTTTTCGGAACCGAAAAGGTCTAAAACGAAGATATTCATCCCTAGTTCGAATTTTTTGACGATTTTATTATATTTTCTTTATACTTTTGGTGCACGAGAGAGTAAAAAAATCTCAACCTGGGTTTTCCAATCTCGCATTCTCAGAGAAAAACTCTACTGAAAAATAAATAGCTTTGTTTACTTACATTAAATGAATTGTCACATTTCAAATATTTCACGGAATGTTTGTAATAAAGAAAAATCACTAAAGAAACGATTTTTGTTGATTTAATTTTCTTTGTCTTTCGAAGAAGTGCACAAAAAATAGAAAACAAACGTAAAAGCATGCATTATTTTTTTCTTCGGTTCTATTTTAAAGTGAAAATTTGAATTCCTAGATGATTAATAGTGCAGATCACACATTGGGGGTTTAGAGAAAACTTTAGTTTGGAAACTGTACTTAATATTATCCCCCGTTCCCATGTTTTTAACTTAAAGTGCTTATGATTCTTTGCTTCTTTCTCTCGCCACTTATCATCGTTATCATTGGAAAATGGATTCATTCTGCTTGGAAATGTGCCAATATTGGTTTTCTTTTATCTACCTTTACAAATATTCCTCCAAAGTTTTGTTTTTCAGTTTACCTTTTTCGTTATCAATTTTTCTGCTAGGGAAGGCGAAATGTCCATTAAGTTCGTATAAATAAAGAAAGTAAATTTTTAGATAAATCTTAAATGCAAGGCACAACGCAAAATATGTTTTGGTTTATATATGCTGGGATATCTTTTTATTAAAACTGACACAATTTCTTCTTTTTTTGCAAGTTTATGATTCTATTTTTATTTTGAGCTAACTGGCGTTATTGAGCATTTTCAAATAATTATAATACTTTAAATATAATATAGGAACATTTCTCTGCTGTTTCGTTTTGTTGGGTTTCTTTCATTTTCCCTTGTATATTCTCTATCACCTCGGCTTGCAGCTGAACTCCTTTCCTTTTATTTCTGTTTTTGGGATTTCTAGTCGCCAAATTCAGATATATCGTATTGTAAGTAAAAATTCTCTCTTACTTTGTCATTCGGGGAACTTCTAAAACAGAAGAATCAAGGTATTCCAATATGAATTAGATCACATAAACATCGAAATCATTAATCCAGTTATTCTGATTTTTATCATCTTTTTTATTTGTTGGACGAGGACACAGGCAGAGATAATTATGTACAAATATTTACATATTTAATTTTAAGTACACGAATTCTATAAATAGCTTGCAACCAACTTAGATTCCGCGCTTACACATTTCATGAAGGCAAACTGAATCTAAACTGAAACTGAAACTTTCATCTGTTACTGTGACATCATCGGATTTTTTCCTAAAGTCACCATTGCGCTTGCGCGAGAGGGTTAAATGATGTTATGGCTAAGTCAGAAATTTCAACACCTATACTACAGAGAAGTATAC
Organism: Argiope argentata; assembly: GCA_026289955.1. NCBI lineage: Eukaryota > Metazoa > Arthropoda > Arachnida > Araneae > Araneidae > Argiope > Argiope argentata. The sequence goes on along the minus strand of JAOUZG010043444.1, from coordinate 1,421,586 downwards.
GATTCAGAGTACAGATTTTGAAATCACCGGTCAAGAATATGGTAAATCATGAGATTCTACTTCAGTGCTACAATAGAAATTCCTTTGTATCTTATTTTCATAGCCACTACACGAAGTGTCTTTCTCGTCCATTTGGTGTTTGTGTTCCTGAGCAGAAAAGCATCGTATGATAGATATTTCATCTTTTTCTTTTTAAATCTCGCTTCTGTACGAACAAGTCGTAATGCCATTAAATGTTCTTACACACTGATTAGGATCATTGAAATTTTTTTATGTTAAACGTAATATTACACATTAATTTAATTAACACTTTTTGGCTGTTGTATAAGCATATAAAAAAAGAGTTCATGTTGAAAAATAAAAGCGACACTAAAAATTCTGCTTGGAAATTAATGTCCCGAGAAATCAATATATATTTTTCATAATTTTAATAACGTCATAAGTACTCAAGTAACTGATTTGAGGAAACAGTAAAATGAATTATTTACTGTAATAAAAAGCACTATTAGATGTAGTATTTAAAATGAGTTTATAATTAAAAAATTAAAGAAAATGGCTACTAAACTGATTTAATTAAAATGGCAATTGTTGCTCGTTTTTTAAAATGATGTATATGTAATTTTCGTCCAATAATTTTAAATTTATTTTGCCTTTCAATTTATTTAAATGTAACTGCAAGCTTTTGCTAGGTCTAACAAAAAAGAATTGCCCGAGAGAAAGAGAAAAAAAGCGCCACATTTGGTATATTTCTGATTTGCCAAAACTTGAGTGAACACCCACAGTAATTATCGACAGTCTCTGCTTGTTATGTGGGGGCGTATTCCTGAGCAGTTCCAGGCCTCCGGGGTCTTTCACCTTTACAACAGACCTGACTGGGAAACTAATGCATTCCAGATTTTCTGCGTTATATTTAAAGGTAAATTAGAATAATTGTTGTTGATCATCTGGCCATAATAAAAATAAATTAACCCAATAAAATAAATTAGGAACTTAATTGCATTTTTTAAAAAAATAGCTTTAACTGTTACAATTTAGTATGAATTGTTTTAATAAAACATGCTGGAGAGAAGACAGCATGACTCTGAAACTGAGTAGCTTATTACAATATTGAAATTGGAAGCTAATTTGAGTAAATAAATAAATTAAAATTAAAATTGAGGGATAGATAAGTTTTTCTACCAGTAATTTACAAAAATCCAAATCAAGCAAATTTAATCTATTCCAAAATATTTTGTTGCTTTTCACATTTTTGGTAAGAATTCCACTGAAAATAAAAATCGTCTGATAGAAGGAAAATATATTCTGTTCTATGTTTTCTGTTTTGTTTCCGAGAACAAAATAATAATAATAATATTTAAAAAAAAAAAGAGAGAGTTTCCAAATTCTTCGTTATTTATCCTTCTCACAGACGACCCCCCCTTCCCCTCGAAGAAATACAAAAATTAAAATCGCATCTAAAAGGAAACGTCCTTATCCCGATAGATTCTTAGTGGACTTGGCGGTTGCCTTGGCAACTACCATGTAAGAATCGCATCGCCAGAGCAGTTGCCGCTAACATTTGTTGGTGTTTTTGATTTTGCGATCGCATTATATCAGCAGAGAGCTTCGGAATATTTAACTGTGCGTGGCCGAGAATGATCCTCGGACACACACTGTACCTGTGGATATTGTTATCTCATGCAGAAGTGAGAAACGCTCTGCGATGGCGGGAAGTGCCATATCCAGGTAAACATATGGTTGCTTCAACGTTCTCCCTCATTCAAGTCTTGTGTTTTCTCATGAATGGAAATTTTGCCGGCGTATGGGCCAATTTTACTATCGATGGATGTAGTTTGTTCTGAATCTTATTGCAATAAATTTTAAATGGCAGTTCTTATAATACAATTAATTATGTATGAATTCTCAGCTAGACATTTATGTCATTTGTCAGTCGTGAAATTCTATCTTTTTTAAAAATAAGATTTGTTAGTGCTATTTTAATTTAAGAATTATTAAAGCAATAATCAGTCTTAAAAAATGAAATAAAATAGCAATTTTCTATCTCATGATTCATTTCTTTGACTGGAATAATATTCATGTTCTTTTTAATTAGAATACAAACATTTATAGCAAAGTATAAATATAGGCATTGAAATATTAATAATTATCCTTTTTTTTATTATTCTTTACTATTCTGTTTGAGAAAGTTATGATAAATAACATATAATGCTTGGTAAAAAATTGTAACGAAAATATAAAATTGTAAATGTTGTCAATGTTATATGATACTTTATATTTTATTCTATTTAAAACATAAAATCGTGGAAAACGTTGTGTAGCATATCATAATACATTTAGTTGAAAATTTGAAATTATGAAACATTCATGATGGATTGTTGATTACATTGAGTATTTAAAGTCTTAAAAATGAAAGTATGTAAAACTGGATAAAATTGATATGAATGTGGTAAAAGAACAAATGTAAATAGAATCGAATTTTTCCGTTTTGTATCAAATGCTTCTGAAACATTAACATTTGTTCTTATTGTACTGTTTAAAATTATCTTATTCTTTCCATTTTTGTGTCTTATTTTCCTGATATTTCCTCTCCTAATTATTATTTAATTGCCTTCCAATTCATAAAAAATATTAAAAAGAATTTTTTTTGTAATTATTTTCATGAAGTACATTCTATTATGTTTTGAAATCTTTCATGATGAGTTCATAACTTTTGACTCACGTTAAATATAGATATGAATAAATATTTTTTTAAAATATTGATTTTTTAATTGAAAATTTGATCTTTAAATAATTTGTAGCTGTGCGTCAAATAATTATCGTTTTATTTCGGAAAATATTTGTAGATATCCAAATTTATTTTTTTAATTCCTCTAAATTTCTGAATTTAGAAGAATAAATAACCAATTTTCTCCCTTCATTTTTTTGAATAGATGTAAACTTATTGAAATTATAAAAATAAGTAATAATTAATGAATAAAGGAGAGCTAATGTTTCTTATGAAAATGCAAGTCATGTTTTCTTTGCGACTGTGAGAATGGTTTTCCATTTATTACATGTTATAATTATTTCTGTGATTCAAGAATGATGAGGAATGAATATTACTCAATTATGATGATTTATCAGAAATATTGCTAATGTTCGCAAATGATTATAACTTCTTTAGATCCAAAATAAATACAAAAGTAATTTGATGTGGCTGTATAAATTAAGAGGTTATTATACAGCCTCTTGGTCTCTGCCATTTAGATCTCATGATACAATAATAAGGTAATTATACTGAAATGAATAATTACCTTATTATTGTATCATGAGATCTAAATGGCAGAGACCAAACGAGAAACAAATTAAAGATTTTCGAATGCAAAAATCGTTTGCTTGGATTCAGTTTTATTTAGAAGATATTGTTAAGAAATATGAGGTATTTTAAATGTGAATCAATATGTGCAGATATCTTGCATGTAAAGAACCTCTTTCCTTACCAAAAATGATGATCAGGAAAAATGCTTTGAAGAAAAATGATCAAATACTTGCTTCCTCTAGCACTTAAGCTAGAAGAATAGTTTTCTCCGTACTTTAGTCTTAAAATCCACTTTAACATTTTAGATAATGGAATTCAAAATGATGAATAGCACAGATTTCTTTTTTGAATGATAATTTGATGATGCTTAATTAATTTTCTATAATGCTTTACTGATGCGGGACTAAGAGATGAGATAATTTTCTGAGATAAATATTATTATTGATAAATATTATTCACCAGTAAGGAAGACAAAATATGGAACGATGAAAACATTTTGTTTAATATCACTGTTCTTCATTTTGTTAAAGAATGTAAATATGATGCAATATTAGCTGTAAAATTGTGATAAATTTTGATTTGTTAATTGGGAACTAATGTTAAATTATTCAGATTTATGATTTTAATTGTTGGTCAGTTTGATGCTGTTTCATATGTTATTTTACTAAAAAATTCCTTTACTACTTCTGGTTATAATATAATATAATATGCTTTTGAAAGTAATTTTGTGATATTAGTAGTGATGCATTTATTTTTATTTAACACTTTTTTTGTATGTATTTAACTAATGACTTCGCTACTTTAAAAACATTCTTGAGACGAAATCCTTTTGATATTTTATTTCATTTTAAGATATTTTCAATTTAGCCCTTCCCCCACCAGTTGTTAACTAGTTAACTAGATGTTAAATCATAGTATTGTTAGATATGAACTGCAATAAAAGGTGTTTTAATTCAAAATTTGGAAACGATTTTGTCTAGGTTTGTGGATATAGGAATTGATATGTTGATCATTTACAGCTAATTTTCTTTGGTGTTTTGATGAATATTTCGGATAGTTTTGTTATAACATTTTCTGTCCGTTTTCATCATTTTATGCTCTTTGAAAGTGATGAAGGGAAAAAAATGATTATTTCTATTTATAATTTTTTTCGAATTTTGAAACTCTTATCTTATTCAATAGAAGCAGGAATTCGAGTAACCGAAGATAATAAAGAGTTCGAATTTAGAAGTGGTCGATCAAGAATTTGAATTGTTTATGAATTTCTTTTGATGCATAAAGAGGGAAATAACCATATGTGGTATTGTAATTTGAATCTGACGAGTTAGCAGATAGGATATAAGAAATGGCGGGAAGGTCTATTTTGATAAATTTAAAAACAAACATGAATTTGTCTAATCTAACTGTTACTTTACTGCACATGAATGAAAGTATATCAATAATGATTCGAAGATAATTTTTAAAAAATTTCTAATTTAGTATAGTCATATTTATACTATTCTATACTATTTCATCATGATTTGGTCTTAGTTCCATATTTTTCTTCCTCTATTTTCCCATTTCATAATTTTCTCCCTCAATATCAATGCTATACTTTACTTACACTCAATTCCACTTGACTGAAGATAGACTATAAAATGTTAGGATAGAGTGCAAAAATAATTTCAATGGGACTTCCGCAAAAATAATTCTGATTTTTCATGAATAAATAATTTTGATTTTTTATGAATTAATAAATTAATACCACGATTTGAAATTTATTACTTTGTTTTCCAAAAGTGAGAAAGTAATAAGGAGTTTCATAATCGTCTCTCATTTTAATTGTTATACACATTTAATTATAACGACAATTTGGAGATTCGGTATTATTTCGCGTGAAATCAACAACTTAATAGAGTTGTTTGTGATATCATGATCTACAGTGGGTAGTAAAATCTCAGATTCGGGGCCGAAAGTTGTATATGTAATCTTGATGTATCTGAACTTTTATAATTTAAAGTGAACACAATGCTGTAACCTCTTGCTTGTATAGTGTGGAATCTTGGAGAGAGCAGTGCTCTCTGAAATATCTTTTCATCATCTGATCGTAGTCCAGGTTCAAGACAGGACATTAATATACTTCTAAAGTGAATATCATAAAAAAATAAGTCATTTCTTTGACCCCAAGTATGACAAACTTTCTATCATAACAAATATCTTTTACGCTTAGTAAACAGAACAGTCTATAACAAAATTAAAAAAAGAAGAGAAGATTCTTAATTTTATTTAAAAATTATAAATTAGATTAAAAATTAAAAATTATATTCCTGATCAAATTCTCAGGTTAAACTATACTGTTTCAAAAAATGCACAGAAGTATTTTTTAAGCCTTGAAGCTGGAAGATTTAAAAAAAATATTTTTGAATTTTTTTTCATTATTTTCATCTATTGTTCCATAAATATATAAGCCAAACCCAATCATTTGCAAAAAGAGATGATCGAGATTTCATTACATAAGATGTTGATTATCTGAAATTAAAATTAAGTCGAAGTATGAAATTTATACCTGCATTTTTTTAATATTTGCCATCCTGATTTAAAAGAATTTTTAAAATGTGAATGTTCGATTATTTTTAAGCTTAGTATTGCTTGTACGAACAATTTTTGTTATTATTTTATGAAAGGAAATAATCATATGAGGCCCATGATTATCAGCATCCACACTGGATCGACATTGAAATTTATTCTCAGATAGTAGATGGTAAAGATAGGGTGCGAAAATGATAGATGCAGATGTTAAAGAAATGTTACTATTAGAGAAAAGATGCTAAATGCTAAGAAGAAAATATTTTTACCTTACTACTCGCTAAAGAGTAATGTAATTTATTTTCGAAATAAATTAACATTTTTTCAAAAATACATTTTTTTTTTACGTCAGGCGTTATTCGTCTGGACCTTGCTGGCATTGGAGTTTGTCACCTTTAATGTCTGCACCTTTAATATCTCATTCTTTTTAAAAGTAGTTTTTTATAATAAAAGACAACATTTTTTTGGCACCTAAAAAAATATTTATTGATTCTTAATTTTTCTCTTCTCCTGATATGTCATCACGATGATTAGCTCTGGGGCTACACTGAATCCAACTGAATACACAATCCCGTAATAAAAAGTGAAAGCGTTAAGTGCTTTCATTGGTTATCGAGTAGAAAATCCTCGTTTCCTTGCGTGCAGTTTTATGACTTATTTAATCAGATTGGCAGATCAAGAAATGTTTAATTAATGATCAAACATTTAGTACATCCGTAGTCTGTTATGGAATCAGCAAAGTTTTTGACAACGGAATCAATTTATGGTTATATAATGCGCTAAAACTGGTTGCATTAGTTTAAATTTGAATTGCATTGTGCATTTTCTACTCATAATGCTATTGATAATTTTTATTAGCGTTTTGTTTTACACTTTCTTTGATAATTAAATGTAAATTAATTTAATAAATGTTATTAAATCGGAATTAGACATACTTGTTCCAGAACAGGAATTATTAGTTGAATTTTTCTTTGTGATTTTATTCTTTGTCTAATTTCTTTTGTGGCATCTTCTGTTTAAGTAAAAATTGTTTTCGCGAGATTACATTTCATTAGAACGTATCTTAACTTTTTGTAAGTCAGTCTCTCTCCTCTCCCCTTCTTTACATTAGTCATTGGCACGATCACATGCTATGTGTTTTAATATAAATTGAATATACTATGTTAGAAGTTGTTGTTGCTTATGGCACTTGCCATGGACAAGCCTCGCTGATACATCAGTAGATTTTAAGCCTAAGAATGAGCGTCTCTTGTTTCAAGTAGCGCCAACAAGGGCCAAGAGTACGACTTTACACACTCACCACATTTGCTTGCACAGCTCCTTTTTACAGGGGGCACAGTCACACATCTCACAGATAGCACACAGAAGAACAACCATGGCCTAACCAGGACTACCAGAACACGAGGAAGACGCTCTACCTCTGTTCCGGAAAGCCGGCATAGTAAAAAGTTAGAAGCAAAAAATCATTTCGCTGATACTTTATTCGTTGGTGTTAGATTTAAATTAAGTGAGAGAAATGATGTTGACAACATAAATAATGTATAGGATACTAGGATTGGACGTTGTTTTAAAACATAGGATTAGTTTCTGTTTTAAAATAATACAATACTTTTTATAAAAACATTTGTCGCAGATCTTCTGAAGAAAATTTTCAGTTTTATTCAAGACATCGTATTTATTAACATATTTAAATTTCATACCGATTAGTTTATTTCTGAATAAACTATTGATATTTTTATGGGTTTTTTTTTAAAATAAATCTTTTGATTACACTAATTTTTATGAATAAATCCTAGAAATGAATATTATGTAAACTAATTAATTTTACATTTTTTTATTTATTACTTAAATATTAAGATATTGTTGAGAAACGCCAGTTATATTCTTGCGAATTTCAAAACATTTTATTGGAATTAATTCAAATATTTTCTGTTACTATGAAATTTTGAATACAAATAAAGAGAGAGAGCGCGGAATTTTTTCTCCAATTTTCCTCCATGTTCTATTTTTGATAAGCGTATGAAATAAACACAGATTATAATTTATGCGCTGTTGAAAGTACCAGGAAGCATTGGAGAGAGAAAAAATGGCGTTTTATTTATTTTGATAAAGCTTTGGTGTCTTCAGTTCTGAGCTGTAGCATTTCATTTTTTTGAACCTGATATCATGCCACGATTGTAAATCACAACTGTTGTGATGTGGATGCTGAATTACTCTAATGTAGGACTTGAATCAATTGTTATCTCATGTTTTGCTCATGCACTTGAAAATTATTAATAATTTCTTTTTTGCTTTTTGAAATCCTCAGGTGGTAATGAGCAATTTGGCTCTATTTTTCAACCTGTGGTTTAGACTACAGAAGTTTATATTAGCATGTATTAATTTGTTAGGTTAACATTCGTTTAATATTTTTATTGCTTGGAAATCTGATGTCTTTTGTTTTATATTCTCCGATATTATAAGACAGTTAACGGTTACTTCGAAAAAGAGCGATTCATGAAACATCTATTAAAATGGTCGAAAATCGTTTTAAAATGACGACAATGGAAACTTCTTAGATCAGTCAAGTTCAATTACAGAATTTTGGAACTATATTTAATTTATAACATAGGCTATAAGTTCGCAATATATTTATTTATAACGCACTAAATTCGTTAATATCTATTTATAAGTTAATACAAGTAATATTGTATTTATAAGTTTATATCTATTTATAACGCAATAAGTTCGAATCGAATCTCCAGTGCCATTAAAAAAAAGTAGAATTATTTTTTAACGTTTTTATTCATCACATTTAAACTGATCCCAGATTATTTACTCCCTCTCAATTTATCGATTATGCATAATTACCAATTCATGATATTACATATTCCCTTAATAGAAATGAAAAAGTAATGACAGAAAAATTGTAACTTTTAATGGGAAAAAGAAAAAAATTGGTTTGAAGCTTTGCGTTGCTTAGATAGAGTGTTTTAAAATGGATAAGAATGAATTAGGACTTTTATAAAACTTTATAAATGTGCTATAAAAACAATTCTTTGCTGCCACTTTTTTCTGTAAATGATACACAATCCGGAAGTTTTTTTTTTTTAAAAAAACTTTAATTCTCTCTTTTGTAAATTTCGAAATTTAATTATTTAATCAAATAATTTTTAATCAGAGGATAGATTCTTAATTTTTGGTACAAGGAATCGTAAATGTTTGTTTTTAAGACAATAAAGTATCTCAAAAATCAATCAAAATACTTCAGTTATCTAGTGTTCTAATAAACTAATAAGAATTTAAATAATTACATTTTTATGGAATTAAAATTGAATCGTCTATTCTGTCGTCAAAGTTTAATTTTTTTATATTTAAGTATATTTTAATATTTAAATATATTCAAGCTTAGTTTGTTCCCTTTTGTTTTTACCTATCTAAAAAAGAAACAATCCCTGTCTATAAAACTATGGGGGCTTAGCCCCCTGCGCTCTTTCTCTCAACAACCCCATTGTTGTATGCTATTGTATGTCCATCAATGCTATTGTATGTTCATCAATTCTATTTACACGATTTTAAATCCCCTGGTCATTCGTTCATTGCTGGAAGCTTAATCTCTCCGTAATGAGAACATATACTTTCCGATTGGTCTACTTCCGCTTCAAAATTAAAGTCCGACAATGAGAATATTATTTGCTTATATTTCCAGTATCTAAATATTGAATCGATTTTTCACATTTTGTCGTCAATTTGGCTGATTCACGGTGAGCTTTTCTTTTCAATTGCCAGTTTCTCGTTCGATTTATCTTTGAATTTTTTTCAGTGTTTAATATCGCTAGACACCCCATTACTACTAAAAAACAATAAACAAACAAAGAATGCAGGGTTAACAAGTATATTGCTTAGATATTCAGACTATTACTAGCAGGAAGACAAAAAAAATTCATTACTCGAAAAAAATAAACCAGATGGCTATCCATTAGTGTTTGCTGCAAATATCTAAAAGTATAATACTAAAAGTAGAATTAACAAACAACCCTGTTTGAAACTTTCTTTGTTGTTAATTAAACTTTACTTTTCCTTTTTTGTCACCATTTCGCCGTTAAATGCAGTATAAATACTTACAGAGTGAAAAAATTACTTTCATTAAATATTCGAAACAATGCTGGTGAAACAAACCTCAAATGCCATGGGTCAAGTGACTCGCTATCTAACAATGAAAAAACGAATGAAACGCTATGTTTACTCAATTTTTTTTTTTTTGTATAATAGATGGATTAAAAAATCGTTTGATATTTATGCAATTATATATTTCTTGGCAGACTTGAATGAAATTTGACTCGCTTATTCCTTTAGAATATAGAATATTAATCACAATATTTTTTAAAAAAATTGTTACCCCTTAAGAGATTGTCGGAGGATTTAATGTTTGATATGCCATAACTTCCAAACAAAGCACCCTGTGATAAATATTTTTATACTTAGCTAGAAAAATTGAAAATGAAAGTTTAAAAAAATTATCATTAGAGAGAGTCAGAGAAAGTCTCGTAATTTTTTCAAAACGGTTTAAACTCGTTAATGACTTAAATCAATTAAGACAAAAAAAATCACTTAAAATAATAATGTTCTCGCATGATAACTTGAAATTCGTGACCGTAGAGCATTTTTTTTCTTTATTATTTTTTTTAAAAAAAATATTTAACCGCTTTCTATTTTGTTTACTCGTTTTCCACACAAAATAGGATGCGTAAGCAAAACGGCTTATAGAAACAGTATAGTATATCGAGAATAAAAATCATAATTTCTGTGAAGCAACATGAATTAGTTATTGAAATGTTTTGCAGACAAAGCTGTACTTAGTCGCCACATTTGATTGGCTGCAAAACGAACAAAAGTTTAAAAATGTATTTATAACGTTAGCAAAGCAAAAACTCTGTTGTAACAGAGGAAATTAAAAATGTTGATTATATTTTTATTACTTGTAATAGAGAGAGAGAGAGAGAGAGAGAGAGAGAGAGAGAGAGAGAGAGAGA
>JAOUZG010043444.1:1397115-1410311 GCA_026289955.1 Argiope argentata | reverse complement strand
ATAATATGATCCGTATAGCTTCATTTAAATAAATAAACATAATCAAATACATTCAAATAAATTAATGCACGTGCAAATTTTAAATTTTTTTAAAACTTAACTTTTTTAAACATAATATTGCAATAACTATTTCTATAGCTGGCGTCCTTGCACAGAGGTAGCGCATCTTCCTTGTGATCTGGGTATCCCGGATTCGAGTCCCGGTTAGGGCAGGGTTGCTCTTCTGTGTTCTATATGCGAAGCGTGTGAATGTGCCACCCTGTAAAAAGGGGCTGTGCAAGCGAATGTGATGAGTGAGCATCTATGTCGTACTCTTGGCCTTAGTTTAGCGCTGCTTTAAACAAGAGACGCTTATTTCGGCTTAAAATCCGTCGATGCATCAGTGGGCTTGTCTATGGCAAGTGCCATTAGTAACAACAACTATTTCCATTCCTTTATTTGAAAAGTTTTCATCGAACTATTAAATTTTATTCCACATACACCAAAATAATTTCAAATTAAGAAATACAAATTAGCGTAGAACTTATTATTATTATTACTTATAAATGAATTATTAAAATCATGTTCAAAAATAATCGAAGTTAGGAGTTAGAAATCACTTTACAGCCTCTAACTTCTGAATCCAAAAAGTTTAAGTACAAAAATGTTCCTAATATTTGCCCAAAAATTTGATTATTCCTATGGCCTATTTCCGAATTCATTCAAAATTTGGTGACTTTTCCAAGGTGATTAAAAACCAATCTAAATACTCTAATTATCGGGTTAATAATATAACATGGAACACACACACACACACACACACACACACACACACACACACACACACACACACACACACACACACACACACACACACACACACACACACAACTATCGTAGTACTGTTAATTCACGATGTAATGAAGGTGCCTTCAAATAATTGCTGCTTTAATAGACATGATTTCATTAATTCAGCAAATGTTTCTAAAGAAATTGCTTTCTATGTAATTATGAGAAGATATAGTTACATGAATTTTAAAGAGATTAAAACGAAATCTGCTGTGCATATTTCAATGTATCCTGTCAGAACATCATTTCTTGAACGGCCAAGCATCAAGTGCTCGTGCGAGTTAAATTATATTTTTATTCATTTTAATCGTTTCATTGAATTAGTCACTTTAGTATTGCAAACTATCAAAAAATAAGAAAGCTTTGTCTCGCATTTATTGTTTAAAAAATATCACATTTCCTATTTATTTCATTTCACATAATCGCGTGCTCAAAATAACATTTTTCTAGGTTTTATATATGGTAGTGATAAACTTTAAAAAAAAAAAAAAATCAGAGCTTTTGTGAATGCAATGGAAAAACACATTATTAAAAGGTGACTTTTTTAGATGTTCGTGCAGGTAATAAAATTTTTATTTTTCGCCTATGAATTAAAATTTTTATTTTTCACCTACGGATTTTTTGTTGACGCCAAAAGCCTTATCCCAAAAACATCATATTCTGACATGATAATAATCTTATTTCCCTTGCCAACTGCGGTGACTTACTAATTCGCCTGCTATATTCATTATGTTTGATTTCAGTTGATTCTTCTATGCTTAACTTGATATTCATGGTTTTTTTCAGTAAATCGTTTTTAAATTTCAAATTGGGATGGAAATTTAAATAGAATTTTTTTAAAATACTTTAATCTAATTTGCCGTTCGTTTGCGTGAAATAAAATGTCAATATCGCACGGAAATCATCTTCTGGCTGTAAGTTGTATTATTTGATCTGTCTCAAACTTATTATTATTATAATGAGCATGCTAGCTGTATTGGAACATGCTGATTAAAAATTTAAATAAATTTACTCGTTTGGTCCCACGAAATTGTAAGAATTGCAATAATCCATCATTTATTCATTGACGCTTTTTTTTTTTTTTTCATTTACAGTTTGAAGAGAAGTTTCTATTCTCTCTTTGGCAACTTATATTTTCCGATTATGCTCACGTGCATATCTAAAATAAATCGTTTGGACCTTTGTACTACTCTTTAAAAATATTCCTACGTCAGTTCTATAGTTTTTCATGCTTTATTTATAAATAAATTAATATTAAATTAAAAAAAAAATGCTTTCATGTATCCATAGAATTTATATTCACAGACAAAATGCTTTAACTGAATTAATGGTTAAATTTATATAATAAAAAGAGTTTTGTTGTTCATATAGAAGAATTTAAAAGTTGATGCTGTGAAGCATTGAAATTTTAAAATTCAATAATGTGCTGCAATGCCGTACGATCCGTTCCTATTTGTAGTGTGCATTCAACTTGAGAAACAATTATTGGTAATATCTGTCCTTCTCATGTCAATATATAACTCGAAATTCCCTCTTTTCCACGTTTTAGTATAGTAAAAAGAACTGAGAATTCATTTAGATAAAATACCCTTGAAAGAATTTGGTTTAAAATTTAATGAAGATTGACAATTTTAATGTAAGGGTCATCATTTTAAATTTCAAGCACATGCTTGTTACATTTTTAAATAATGATGTTCGCCTAATCTGTTAAACAAACATATGATTTTAAAAAAATCGTTTTTTTTTTCGAATACTTAAAATATGTCTAAATGATGGAATTTAAATAAAATCTTTAAGTGATGACTATAATACATGCATTTCATTCCCTTTACTATTTTGTTATTCATATAGAACAAGTTAAAAGTTGTTTCCTTAAAAAATTGAAATTTTAAAATTCAATAATGTTTGACGTCAATATGTTCCCATGATTTAATCTGACAGTTTGTGTACTAGCTGATGCTGTCTGTGTTTGCGTCCGCTCTTGTTTGTGTAACAATTCTTTGTGCAGCTGTCAACCTTCCAATCGAACGAAATAAAAGCGGGAATGAGGAAATTAGAACACTCTGACTCAAAATTACAACAGAAAACTCGGGCCTAGCCCTTTTTTTTTCTCTCCCTTTCATTTCCTTTTGTATAGCTTTGTTTCTGTTTAAGCAGGAAGTGCGATAATGTTTCCCTTTTCATTATTTGGAAAATTAATGATAATTGATTAATAATTTTTCACACAAATATTCTTATAGGTTTTAGTTTAGCTATTAATATAAAGTTTTGAGTTCTTCGTGAATGAAATCGTAACCTTGCTTACAGCTGGTTTGGTTTGAAGTTTAATGTTCTTGGAGCCGAATTTTAGAATGAAGGAAAATGTGGAAATGTGATTTTTTAAATGACTGAAATTAGAACAGTACTTCCTTTTCTGGAAGTTAAAACATTTTCAGTACTTTCGTTTCTCTGTTAACAGTAAAGTGTTGCTGTAAATTTTGATTAAAAATTATGCTTTAATGGACATGTATCTATTCAGAAAATATCCTTATTGATTCCACATATTTATACATTTTATTTGAAATAAAATTCTTAATGAGTTCTAATAGCAGTTGTATTCTGTGATTTTTGATACTTTTTCAGTTTATAAGGATATAATAATAGAAGGAAATCAGAAGGTGAGAAATTTAAAGTGTGTACAATATCTCATCGAAACGAACCAGAAAACTTTTTATTATGCGAATCTAATTAAAGTGAAATCTAATTAAAACCTTTTATGAGATAAAAAACTTATTTTTTACTAATTTCATCAATATATATGTAAATAATAGTAAAATCAAAATAATGAACAGTGAAATCAAATTAAAACTTTTTATGAGATAAGAAACTTGTTTTTTTACTCATTATATCATTATATATGTAAATAATAGTAAAACCAAAATAGTGAACAGCGAAATCAAATTAAAACCTTTTATAACATAAGAAATATATGTAAATAATAGTAAAATAGATAATAATAGTTAATAGATAAATAATAGTAGATTAATAGATAAATAATAGTAGATAATAGTAGATTAATAGATAAATAATAGTAGATAATAGTAGATTAATAGATAAATAATAGTAGATTAATAGATAAATAATAGTAGATTAATAGATAAATAATAGTAAAGCATATATAAAATTATATGTAAATAATAGTAAAACCAAAATAGTGAACAGTGAAATCAAATTAAAACCTTTTATGAGATAAGAAACTTGTTATTTTTATATTCATTTCATCATTTTATATATGTTAATAATAGTAAAATAAAAAATAGTGAATAGTGAAATCAAATTAAAACTTTTTATAAGAGAAAAAACATTTTTTATAATTTCATCATCATCATATATGTAAATAATAGAATATACATTTGATAATAACCAGAAATAAATATTCTTAGTCTTTTCACGAATTCGTTTTCTAAATCAACAACGATTATAATACATTCTTGATGGTGGAATTCTAGAATTATTTTCTTTCGATTTCTTTATTTATTTGTTAATTGTCTGCATCAATTGTACTCATAGTTGCTAGGTCTTTTCTTTTTGAGGCCCGAATTCTGATAAAAGCAGATAATTCTATTAAAGCTGATAAAAATTCTTCAGTTTTTTTTTTTTTTCATTCTAATCCCTGCGTGTCTTTGATAACATCATTACCATAGCAATGAATTACCGATGATTATAATACTCTTATATCGTTTTGGTTTCCGTCGGTTAGAAACGGCAAGTCTAAAACACAAATTTTATTTTTTGGGTACCTTTTGCCAAATGTGAGTAATTAATCGCCAAGAATCACACGATAAATTCAGTAAAAATACTTAATTCACCCGAACTATCTATATTTTATAACTTATTCTTTAATGCCATATAAGGTATTGCAGCTTACTGAAAGTTCGAATTTTTATGCTGTGTAAGAAAATAACACCTTTATTAGAGTGTGCATTTAAAAGTTTAAGGGTAAAAGTTAGTAGAGCGTTAGACTCGTACTCCTTAGGTTACGGGTCCGAAGCTCACCGGCCAAAAGATTCCCCGAGTGTATGGCGACTGACGCTCGTTAAATCTGTTCGTGGTCGCAAAGTCCTCCATGTCGAGAGTAATACCACTGGGGATACTGGGTCAGGGGTGATCGCTCTCTGTTCCAGGTCTAAATTACGATCTGAGATGAATGAATGAATTTGCATGAATAAAGTCCGCCCCCTAAAAAGGGTTGTGACGTGTGAGTAGCTAAAGTCGTACTCCTGGCCATAGATGGCGCTACTTGTAAAACAAAGAGACGCATTACTTAGAATGCTGATCGTATCAGCGGGGGCTTGTCAAAGGCAAGTGCCATTAGTCAGAACAACAACACAACACATAAAAGTTTCTGGGAGATCATTCTCAATTTTTTTAAAGAGGAAAATCATTAACACATTTAGTATAATAAACTGATTGAGGTATTAAATTTTTTCCATTAAAATGTCGACTCTTTACGATACATTTCCTAGTGATACGTATTAGATTACCTTCAAACCGCGTGATTTTTCTTGTTATGAAACAAAATACCATTAAAGGCAGGAAATTACTGAAATAGAACGAGTAAAATGATGAGAAAACGGAAATGTTGAAACATTTACTTCATTTGTTGCATTCTGTAGTTAACTTGTGCATATCTTTTTAATATTGCGATTTTTCGAAAATAATAATTTTAATTTAATAAAATTATCATGGTTTAGAATAAACTAGTCCAGGGTACTAAAAATTCAATCATATAAAATTGGAAAAAAATCTAGATTGATTATTTTTTTCGTCTGAAGGACTTATTAAAATGTTGCATGTTTTATAATTACAAAGGATTAAACAATAAATATAATGAATAAACTATCCAAATGTAGAAATCGAATTACATTAGATAAAATCTTTCCTTACTAATTTTTTATCACCCTTTTGAAACATGTTGTGCAAATACAAGAATTAAATTTTATATTTTAAATTAATAAATGTAATGCTAAAAAAATTACGAAGAGTAATTATTTTTAGGCTCTCGGTTCTGTAAGTCGTATTCATTTAAATATCTTTATCACATTATCATTCTAAACAAAAGAAATTCCGTTTTGAAAACTGGCCGAGTTATGCAACTTTAATTTCAATATTTTAGTCCAATCAACGGTTGCTTTGAGGAAATAACATGTGACGATTAGTGATCTTCTTTTCGGTAAATTTTTTTAAAATCATCTAATTGTGTTATATTCAAAGCTTCAACCCTAGATATTACTATTGCTGAGAAAAAGTGGAATTGGAAATACCATTAAATCTAGAATTGTGAATTTTCCTTAAAAAGTTTGAGTTATCAATAATTTTAGTATAAATATATTACTAGGAAAAGTAAAAAAAAAAAAAAAAGATTGAAGATGGGGGAATTTGAAAATGATTTGTTTATTTTACTATTACGTTAGTATATAAGATATTCAGCTCCACTTATTAATCATGTTGGTTTGATGGAACATAATGACTTATGAAAAGATTATCAGAGTAAATCTACATCTTCTTTGATTATTAGATTTGTGGCATCTTATATTTTAGTTTTCTTGAGAATTTTATTGTAATTCATATCTAGTTGTTCCAAGAATGTATTTAAATATTTTTTTTTCAAAAAGAAACTTTACACAAATTGTTTATTTTTGTGGATGTGAAATCTTTTTGAGTATTAAGATTACTGACAAACCTTGGCATATTATTGTTTTTATGGTATGTGTTTTATTTTGCTGATTTCATTTTTTAATGGCGGTTTTATCCCCAATGGACCAAATGGATTGTGATAAAAGTATGATTTTGTATATCTGTGACTTTTTTTTTTCTTCCTTCAAATGATTTGATTGTAAAAAGTTACTCTTTGGCACATTTGACTGATGCTTTAAATCTGAGAAGCCTGTCGTGGAAAATAGCTTCGTTTTGCCAGAGAAGGATTTTCTGAATTGCTTGGGATAGAGAGGAAACTTCTCATTTCAAATGAAGAAAATTGCTTACGTTACAAATGAATGAATAAATCATCTTTCAAGTTTTTACTTTCTCATATAAGTGATATAAAGAAAATATAACAATTGCCAAAAAATTCTCTCTCTAGATTTTGAAGATCTCCATTCGAATACTTGTGCAGTTTTGTGTCAAATTTTTGTTTCAATCGATTGATAAAAGCGTGTTTAAAGCACGAATTCGATTTTTTGAATACTATTAACCGCATGCCAAGGATTTATCGTCAAAAATTGTCGCCAAGAATGTTACGAAAGATTCAGTAAAAATCCTAAATTCATAACAAAAGTTAATGTCTTGTAATTGAATTACGCCAATTTACGCCAAGGCATTCTCTGCAATGACAAATTTACTAGAGAGTATATGAAGAAATTTTGATTGTAAAAAGTTAACTCTTTGGCACCTTTGAATGAAGCTTTAAAATGTGAGAAGCCTGTCCAATATGTCACGGAGGAAAACGGAAAAATAAACAAAAGTTAATGTTTTGTAATTGATTTACGCCAATGTATGTCAAGGCATTATCTGGAATTACAAAATTACTACAGAGAATATGAGAAAATTTTGGGGAAACCGCTTTGGTTGTTTTTAGAGATGTTTAGTAGTTTTTTTGAGATAAGGCCTGATAAGTTTACATTAAGACTCCTAATCGCTACGTAGCATGCACTTTATATGTTGTGAATTGAATATAGTCCAGGAATTGACTTTATACTGCTGGCTTTAAGTATAAACTCAAATACTAGGGATAAACCGTATCTTTTGCCAAAGTTTTTTAAGGTGACCAGTGAACTTAACTTTAAAAAAATCAGTATTTTTGAGTTATTAGATTGGTTATTTTTGATATTTCGTACTCAAACTTCAATATTAATCCCAACTTTTGGTTCAAAAGGGTTTGAGAAAGTAATAATAAAAATTGGAGCGCCTTCGAACAAATTTGGAGCGCCTGGAACATTTTTCATTAATGTTATTTATCGCTAATATTATATTATTTTACCACCTCCCGCCCCTCGAACTACTAAATAAATCAATATAATGCTTTAAAATTTTGTGTGTCATCTCCTATAGTGTTACTCTTAACGCCTGTAAAATTTCAAATTGCTAAGTTGAAAATTGCAAAAAGCCATTTTAAAGGTCCGTGGTCGTTTTAAAAGACAGACTTTAACGTCTTTATCAAAACTGAATTTACGCTTTTTCATCTCGTCGATAAGCTAATAACGTTGAAACCCGCAGATGATACATTTCGGATCATATCAAGCTTTACTGATAAACTGTTTAAATATCATGAAATGAATTGCTTATTGTCATAACGGCTTAGGTAAAATGTGATAGAGGAATTTATCAAAAGTATGGCAGTGAAAGTTATTAGGGTTTTCTTTCTTTCCCATCCATATGTGCAAATTCGAGAACTGCCTTTAAAGTAAGGAAAATAAAATGTAATAATAATAATAATAATGAAAAGTGAATAAAAGATGGCCTTTAATTTCTGATGCTATTACCATTCTTTATTTTCCTGTACTACCTTGTCGGCTTAAATATTTATCATCTAACAGCGAGTTTTATTTATCTTCCTCGTAGATCTCTGCTTGTCATTCTGAAAAGACTTCTGGTGGGTGCAGTGGTAATCGCTAGGTGCTAGATTTGGATTTGCATGGGTAATGAGTGAAGCTGTATAGCTCTAGTTATAAAGGCGGATAGCTCCAAAAGAAAAGAACTGACAAGATTTTAATTTGAGCTGAAGCATGTAACTTTGCTCAATATGATTCGACATGAACACTTTTTCGACCTTCATTGAGCAAATTCGTTCGTTTTCTCACTTCACTATCACTTATTAAATTGTGACCTTGGAACTTCGTATATGACGATTGCACTCTCAGTCTCAGACCAGTCTCAGGAGGCGCGGTGTTCCATATGGAGCGATAATAATAATATTAATTAACTGCCTTGTTTTCAAGAAACTTGCGACCTTGCCATATTTTTATTTCTCGCTAACTAAGGGTCGTAGAGGTACAGTTCTTTGGGCATTTTTTGTCTTCAACGAATCTGGCTGTGCAGAGTTTATCCTGTCTTACTGGGACGCCCTGTCTATATTATAATAAGAAGAAATCTTCGAACACATGAAGAAAAAAAATGATACTCTATGATGAAGTTTCATGTTTAAGGTGATCAAATACCATAAAGTTACTTTCTGCACCTGCAATCAGTTGCTTTCAATACAATAGGTTAGTATTGTGGTAAAAAAAAAAAAATATCGTGAACGAATTCCTTCACATGTGAAGAGATTCGTTCGAATCTTCTTTTTACGAACGTTTTGAAAATGTTTGTCTTATTCACTGCGTAAACATTTCATCTCAAACACAGTTTATTCTTAAGAGCTTTTTTTATTCCCTTCTACTTTTCGTATGTTCGCAATATTCCGATATTTTACGGCAGTACTTGACCGAGAGAAAAGGGAAAAGATAAAATAACGAATTTTCATATTTATTTAAGCTGTCTCTGGGGAAAAATGCTTTGGAAGTAGCCGAACTTATCAGCGAAACGTGAAAGGAGTGTGAGAATATTAAATATGTTGCTGACACCTGTCTTTGTTTTGGATGAACATTGCGCGTTGATGTCAAATTGATAGCGAAAAATCATTTTGATCCTTTAATTAAAGATTTGTTTGAATTTGGAAACATTCTGCTTTATACTTATAATTACAGGACGCATTTCAAAAATTAACGAAGGAACATGGAATGAAATTTTTGTATTAACTTATATATTTTTAAGATTAATTAGCCGCCTTCCGTGATTAGCTGTTCCTGACGATATTAATAGCATTTATTTAATAATACCACCCACTTAGTTCAACTTCATCTTGTCGTACCAAATATTCTTCTAAATTATACTTGTTTTAATATTCTAAATTATACGTATTTTAATACATTGAACATTGCGCTACCTATTTGGTTATCATTGCATTATAAATGGCGAAAGTGGCCGGGATGGCCTGGTTGGTAGAGCATTGGACTCGTACTACTTACGTTACGAGTCCGAAGCTCACTAGCCAAAAGATTCCCCTGTGTGTGGCGGCTGGCGCTCGTTAAATCTGTTCGTGGTCGCAAAGTCCTCCATGTCGAGAGTAATACCACTGGGGGAACTGGGTCAGAGGTGATCGTTCTCTGTTCCAGATCTAAATTACGATTTGAGATAAATGAATGTATATGCATGAATGAAGTTCGCCCTCTAAAACGGGTTGTGTGTAGCTAAGTCGTACTCTTGGCCCTAGATGGTGCTACTTGTAAAACAAAGAGACGCATTTCTTAGGCTTAAAATCTACTGATCGTATCAGCGGGGGCTTGTCCACGACAAATGCCATTAGTCACAACACACATAAATGGCGAAATTAATTCAACTGTTTCAGTCTGGAAGACAAGATCCTTAGAAAATGGAGAAGAGGGGAAGGGGGCACCCATTGATGATATTATCTGAGTCACAAGCGTGAAATGAATTAAATTTGGGTGAAATGATTCTATGGTTAGTACTAGGGGGACTTGTGTATGACTGTTTTCTTCTGTATAGAATATACAATGAAATAGGATTTTTTGAAAATTTTCTCGAAAATAAAAATTAATGTATGTCAGCCAACTTTTGAGGACGTATTTAGACGCCATTTTCTTTCATACGAATTAAAAAGTGACAAAATCGGTACGATGGTTGAAATTAAGGGATTTTCTAATGTTTTTCTGCTATCAAAAATGTAGAGTGGAATTAGCTGTTGCAAGAGAAAATGTCTGATTAGGTAGGCATTAACATACTCGTCTTGAATAATTTCGAACTCGCCTTGATTTTGGAAAAACGAAAAAACTATCTTGTGTAAGAAAAATTTGGCAAACTTGTCTGCCGTTCTTTCTATGACAAATTACCAATGCCCATTTTCTTTCATACTCCCACCCTCTCTACCAATAACGTGTCCAATATTTTATGCTGCCTTCCCACATTAGAATTATAACCCATTTAACATGTCAAATAATAATTTTCGGATGATTTGATGTACGTTGTGTTGTGAAACACTGTCTATATCAGTTTTATATCAGCTTTGCTACGTCAATGCAAATAAATATTCGATAATTATATTCTTATCATGTGAGAACATGATATTGTTTGGGTTAGGAGGTTTCGATGTCTCCGAAATTTACGAGCAAAAAATATTTTTACCTCCTTTTACCAGTATTCCATTATTAATACATGTGCTTCTTTGAAAGCAGATGCGTTTTCAAAAAGCTCATGAGGAACTGTTACATCGTAACTGTAATTTCATCCCAATATTGACCGAGCTCCAAGTATGCTGCATTGTTTGAAGTTATATAAGGGATTTGGGAGATAGAAATTATATCAGTATAATGTATACCATGAAAAACGCATTTTACTGAAATTTTGCGAAAACATAAACAGTAACTATATTTAGGAAGGAAAAAAAAATGTTTTGTATGCAGATTTAGTTTTCGGATAGGATTGTAGATTTTAGTATAATTCACAGTTCTTACTATTGTTTCCGATATGAAGTAATTTTAAAGTATATAAATTTATTTTATTGCTTAGAATTTAGATATGGACCTCTAAGCGGCCTAATGTCTAAAAGTAGCTATAAAAATGCTGAAATTATTTTTAAAATGTACTGCTTTATTACTTTTTAGTTATGAAATGGTATAAAAATATGACTATTAAACATTTCAGTTCCAGTTCCTAATTATGAAAAACAACGTTCAGTTCCTGTTCCAAATTATGTAGAATAACGTCTTTTGAATTGTTTTACATAACCATCTTTTCAAAGACTTTATGATTGGATTCTTGGAAAGTTAATTGCACCATTTCCTCCACCACCACCACCAACTTCTTCCGTTAATGAATATAGAAAAATCTTTTCCAGATAGTCTTGTCCTTTTTGTGGTGGTCTTAGATTCGGGGGGGGGGGTGTCACATTATATAGTTTAGTATTAGCGTTTGGTATAAACGCCTTTGTGATCTCGATTTTAAGTTTGATGAAAATGAAAAAGTTACATCTGTGTCGTAAAATAAGCTTTTTGAGTATACGTTTTTATAAAAATATGTATCCATTTTTCCTTATTTTAATAAATGTCAGAAAAAATTCAGATTCCCTGTAAATGTGTTGCAATTCCTGTTTAATTAAAAATGATGTTTTAAACATATTGAAAAGCAAAAAATCATTAGAATTCTAGAAAAATGTAGGGCATCAACTTGATAGATGATTATCACCATTTTGAGAGAGTTTCTTAAGAGCAGGCCGGATTAAGACCTCTTAAGACACTTAGCCCCTCCCCCTTTCATGTTTCTCATTTCGAGTTCATGGAGCTAACTTTTTTCATTTTTAAATTCTATACGAAGAGTTTTAAGCAACACGTTTTGATTAACTGAGATAACAAATTTCAGTCATCATCGTCCTCCCGTTGGGTTGGAAGTTGGAAGAGGGAGTTGTCAGCTCAGGTATCGTCCTCGTCATCTGATCGCCGCTCAAAATTACGTGGTGCGTCCCTAAATAGCCCCTAGAGTTGCTTGTAAAACGGGACGTTAATATAATTAAGGCAAATCTAAAAACTAAACTGCAGATCATTATCAGAAGAGTTGGTTACAATATCTCTCTTATAAAAAGGGAAAAAGTGAAAATTAAAATTAATTAAATAATTAAGTAATTTTAAACTAAATAGTTAAAAAAAAGATTTTATTTGATGCTCTCAATGCCACATTCCAAATAGTGCCCCAGAACCTCACAACCCAAAGGTTAGTCATCATTTCTAAGTTCAACATGAATGAAAAAGTGTAATTTTGTAATATTTACATGACATTTGATTCCAGCTGTTAAAATTTGCATCTTCTGTTATCATGCAGAAATACGTATTTATATTTTGAATATTTCTACATTCTTCTTAATTTTAAAATATTACTTCTCTTTGCAGCAGCTGTATTGCAAAAGGATCTTCAAGACTTCGTGAGGCGACTGAGCCAGCAACAGCTACATACGACGCAAAACATGAGGTCTCCACTCCTGTCACAGATGCACTATCCTCTGTCGAGGCCACCCTTTGAACCAAACGAAGATCTAATATCTTCGCCCTCTGGCTTCAATTTCCCATTTCAAAGTAGAAACGATGGCAGAGAAGGAGCACGATCCTTTGCTTCTTCTTTTTCGTCAGTGAAGAGACCCCACGATTCCGGGGAATCTGGGAGTGAAGCTGTGGCATATGCATCAGTGAATGATGTTAACAAAGAGGAGCATATAGGAGAAGATATGGGTAAGAGAATGCTTTGTACCTAAATATTTAACGGGCACTTGAGAGTTTATATATATA
>JAOUZG010043444.1:1285559-1396715 GCA_026289955.1 Argiope argentata | reverse complement strand
TTTTTTTTTTCTGTAAAGAGTAAGACTATTGTCTAAAAAATTAACTCTTCTGAGACCCGAAAAATTCCAAATTTCAAAGTAAAAGAGAGGCATCAATTTTTAGCATATAAAAAACAATGACAATAAGAATAAGGACCAATAATAGACAAAACTCTCAAATTAAAATTCTAGAAAGAAGCAAAAATATAACAAAATACTAAATACAATAAAAAACAGACCAATATTAGCAAAAGAACAAGTAAGAAAATAAGAAGCCTAGAATATACCTTTAAGAGAGAGATGCTCACCAAAGCAGTACTAAAGAGCAAATGAAACAGACTGGAAGAGATTGAGATGAGTGCCAATCAGGAAGGAGATACAGGAAGAGAGCCGTCTGGGCCAATCAGAGAGTAGCTTAGGTCGTCACCCCCCCCCCGAGACGAAGACCGAAGATTTAGTTCAAGAGCGCGTTGATAATTCGATTTCGGGCTTTTTTTAATTCTACATATTTTAAATTTTTCTATATTTACAACCTCATGGATAAAAATTGTAATGAATTTTCTTTAAACTTTTTAAAAATTTGTTTTTGTTTAAGGTTTACTCAATATGATGTACTGAATGATACTTTGAATTAAAACACATTAATTTACATTCTAACATACAAAGAATACTTTGTTAATTATTCATTATTATCAATAAAACTTTAAGTGTCTGTATTGTGTAGTTTACTGCCTTTATTGATATGAAGATTGAAGTTTCAGTCTATCCTTCATATTAAGAAGGATCAAATTTCAGTTTTAATAATTTAGCTATAATTTCTTGTAGATTATCAATTTGAGTCATCCAAACAGAAACCAAGAAAAAATATTTCTTGAGATTAATGAAATTAAATTGATATGGTTTCTCTGTTGACAAATCTATATCTTAACATAATAATTTAAAAAACTTTGCATTTTTACACACAGTTTTGAGATAGATTAAATTAATATGTGTTGTACTATTATGAAATTAAAGTATTATAAATTCAATTATTATTGCTGTAGAAAATATTGTTTCAAAAATAATATTTATTCTTCCAGAATCTGAAAAAACATCCTCTGTTGAAGAAACTCACAGAACTTCACCATCTCATATGGACACCACGTTAAGCATTTCCTCTGAAAGAACTGGCCCCTACCCTTTAAAACAACAACAAGTAGAAACAGTTATTAGGAAAGATGAGGATTCTTTCAGTGATGTATATTTTGTTGGTAAGTACTTTCATTAAATACAAGATTATTTTAAAACAGCTAAATAGCAATATTTATATGATTGGGAAGAAATAGTGATTGAAACTCTTTTTTTTATATACATGTGTGATGAAATGTACAGTGTTCAGGCCCAATTAACTAATTTCTAAACAGAGCTACAAATGTCCTTCAAATTGCAAAATACACTAAATGATGTAAAAAATTATGTTTTATGTTAAATGAATGAAACATATTTCTGAGAAAATTAAATACTCTAAGCTTTTATATGATTTCCAAATCCCTTTAGTCATAGTTAACAAAATATATTTGCACTGTATACATGACAAAAGTTCTTTATTTCTATGATTAAAACTAATAGCTATAAAGCTTTAAACATTTCTGTTTTACACAATTTTAGATTATTTCAATTGGTTACCATAGGGAAGAATAAGATGTGGGAGGTAGAGCCAAATTTAGTTGTTGATGTTGTTATTGTGTTGTGTTGTGACTAATGGCATTTGTCGTGGACAAGCCTCCGCTGATAGGATCAGCAGATTTTAAGCCTAAGAAATGTGTCTCTGTTTTTTAAGTAGCGCCATCTAGGGCCAAGAGTACGACTAAGCTATACACACGTCACAACCCTTTTTCAGGGGGCAGACTACATTCATGCGAATTCATTCATACATCTCAGATCGTAATTTAGACCTGGAACAGAGAATAATCACCTCTGACCCAATACCCTCGGTGATATTACTCTCGATATGGAGGACTTTGTGACCACGAACAGATTTAACGTCACCAGTCGCCATACACTCTGGTAATCTTTTGGTCGGTGAGTTTCGAACTCGTAAACTAAGGATTACGAGTCCAACGCTCTACCAGCAAGGCCATCCCGGCCTTAAAAGTTGTTGAGACTTAATAAACAAAATTGAAAGTTTCATCACTGTTATTGAGTCATAAGAGTGAAGTGTACTAAGAATATTAAGGCATCTGAAATATTTTGCTAAATGTTATTAATAAAATCTATAAATTCATATGGAAATTCGGAATTCATAATGACTTTGAACTATGCATTTATTGATTTAAAAAAAATACAGTTTTACATACAAACAACAAAAACATTATTCCTTATGCCATTTTAAGCATTTTTTCTAATTGAAAATATATGCCTGTCTCTGGTGTTATAGAAATTAAGTATAAGTCATTATTAGAATGCACACCTTGGTTATAAGCATTTTCTCTTGCTTAGTATAATATTTTAAATTGTATTCTAATTTTTTTCTTGTTTTTTTTAGCTATAGTTGCTGGATGCTGTGCTGTAGGAATATTTGGTGTGATATCAGCTGGAGTCTGCTTTTACAGGTATTCATTTGTTTT
This sequence comes from Argiope argentata, assembly GCA_026289955.1. Taxonomy (NCBI): domain Eukaryota; kingdom Metazoa; phylum Arthropoda; class Arachnida; order Araneae; family Araneidae; genus Argiope; species Argiope argentata. Next base: position 1,394,130 of record JAOUZG010043444.1, on the reverse strand, counting down.
TGTAATTTTTTTTTTGTTGATAGCAGTTAAGGGATGACAAAAATAAATAAATAAATAAATAATCCCTCTTTCTGGACTAAGCATTTTTTTTTTTAGTATTTGATCCTGTTTATTTCCTGGGTTTCTAGTATTGCTTTATGATTGAATTGAGCTGCTTATCAAACTATACACTTATTTAATTTCTAACTAATGAATAATTTTAGCATAGGATTATTTGAATTAATATGTGGATTTAAAAAATAAAACAAAATAAAACATTAGTGTGCTAAAAATATTATTAAATCTAATTGATAACTTGAGAAATTTAATAGTATCCAACATTGGAAATTTTACTGTAATTTTTTTAAAACTAAATAGCGATTCATAATTTGTGTGGTTAAATGATGATGAATCTTTTGTATGATGACTCCAGTAATTCCTTGCTCTGTGTTCTTTATAATTATTTTTTATAAAAATATTTTTTGTAATTTAAATTTAATTTAGTTTAATATTTTAATAATCTGATTTCAAAAACATTATAACTTCTATTTAATTCTTACATACAAAATTTGATATCAAAATTGATTAAACTTTTAACTTTATTAAATCATCAAATTTGAGAAAAAAAATCAATGAATATTAGTTTGATCTTCTAAAAACATTAATATGGTTATAATGAATGCAATTCAAAGTTATTACATTAAACTGTAGGTTTTAGAGGAATGCATTTTTATATAAAACTACTATTAATATATTTATTTTATTAGCTATAATATCCATATTTTACTATTTATTTATTTCAAATGGAAAAAAAACAAACTGAATTTGAAACTTAAGAGGACATTTATATTCATATAAAAAATTATTATGTAACTTGAACTGAGCTAAATAATTGCACATAACTGCTCTTTCTAATAATTGTAGATTCTGTTTTTGCAAATAGCTGAATAAATAGAGGCTTTTTGTAACAAAATTTCTTTCTTTTATGGAATTGTCAATGAAATTTACCCTCTAAAATCTGTCAGTGTAGCCATTGCTCATTATTCAATTCTGGTGTCATTTTCTTTTTGAATTTCACAACTGACCTGGCAAAAAAAAAAAAAAAAAACTCCTCTATTCTTTAACATCATTTTTTTTTACCTATTCTAACAAATGTAGTAAAGGCAAGATACATTTCATGTAACTCTTTAATAATATAATCTATCTTTTCAGACCTTTTATTGCTAAATTTCTCTCTACTTATTGTATATTTAATACATGAGATAATTTGTATTATTATCTACCAGACATGACTTATTTTAAATAGCATTACTAAATCTGAAATATTTTCTTTTAATTTTTCATTTATTTCATTTCATTTTATTGTTTGATTTGCTGGGATTAATAATTGCTAAAAATGTCAGTTGTTTCTTCTACTATATATGTGTGCATGCATGCAAGAGAGAGAGAGAGATTGTATAACAAGAAATTTGGTTGCACTGAAAAAATAATTTCCTAAATTTTAAGATGCTATAAAAATAAAAAATATTTTTAGAAGTTATCCGAAAAAAAAGAGAGCTTAAATTGCTCTTAATTTCTAAATAAAATTTTATTAAAATAATAATTTAAAAAATTTCAAAGTGCATATTCCCATCTTCCAAAGCCGGTGTAACAAGTTTGGAATCTGTGGATCAAACAATTTAGCTTGTTGAACACCAAAACACACACATACAATTTTATTATTATAGCCTGTGTAATTTCTATAGGCATTGCAAGGACACTTGATTTCACTCCTCTTCACTCTTTCTCCTTCTTTATTGCCATGGTTTCTACAAAGCTTACTTATTTCCAAGCCAGTAAGTAGTACACTTCAGTAAAAATGTTAAGCTGGCAGCGTAAGCAGACAATTTTATTCAGTCGTATAAAATAAAACAAATAATAATTTAAAAGTTTCTCTATAAAACCTTCTCACATATTCTTTAGTAAAGGTGCTAAAAATGCCTTGGATGGTGTAGAATAGTTAGGAATTATTAATATTTGGCTTAAATTTAGCATTGTTTTCTGAATCTAACATCTGATTCTCGGTCAATTTTTTTATGGTTGGCAAATGGATACTAATATTTGAAAATCGAATTCCTGTTTAAGAGGAATTTTTTTTCTCATTGATATCAAAATTATAGTCATAAAATCACACACCAAATTTGATATGGAACCATTTTCTTTAATTGGAAACAATTTTAATAGGCTATGCTTTATTATATTTTAAAGTGTTTTTCTCAGAAATTTTATTACATTCATTCTTAAAATAAAATATAAAATAATTTTAAAAATTACTGCTTTTGCTTTATTAAAATTAGTTTCAATCAATTTTCCTTAAAAATATTTAGGTGTTTAATGTATAACAAACTTCTCTTATTTCTGGTATTTTCAAAATAATCCTTTTAAAGTATGCTACAAGGTAAATTTCTTTTAATGCAATAAATATAATTCTGAAGGAAATAAAATCTGCAGAATAATAATTGTTTGGAATGTGCTAAGGATTCTATTTACTCACCAATTACATTATTATTATTATTTTGTTTATTTATATAGTTGTATCGCTAAAACCTGAATTTGGAGCCAAAAATTGTCTTTAATTGCCTGAAACTTCAATTCTTTATGTATTAGATATCCTATTCTAGCCAAGATTTGAAAAGAAGGGAAAATGTTCTCTTTAGACGTTGTTCTTTATATTTTTTGTAAAATATAATTATTTATTAGACAACATAGTGTCAATATTTAGAAAAGACGAATTATTTGTGAGGACTTATCAATTTTAACTTGAGAAGAAAGGTGAATATTTCAAAGAAAAGGACCCTTAATCATCAATCATTCTCTTATCAATGCAAGAAATTCTCTATAGCTCCTCTAGATATATGCTAAGTTTCCCTACCAAAGATAATTAAATCTCAGTAAACTTACAATGCGAGCGTAAATGAATCCCACAATCTGGAAGACATTATAACGAATTGGACAAAGCAAAAAGCTATCAGAATACCTTAACAACTTTGTTAAAAAAATAAAAATGAGTGACCGTAATCTTCCTCAGCATTGAAAGGCAGACAACCGGTAATAAGGTAAAAAATATGACCTTGAACTGCCTACAGAAAATACACAGACTATAATGGAGATTAACTACCTTTGAGGTTAATGACAATTTAAACAGTTATTAAGCATAACTATTATTAAGGACAATATTTTTTTTCATTCACTTTTTTATTTTAAAAGACTGAAAAATATGAATTTCATTCATATTTTTCATTCATTAGATATTATAAAGCATAATAAGCACTAATTAAAAAGTTACATTCAGCAAAATAAAAAAAAATATTTAACCTATTTACATTAAGTTAATGCCAAAGAAAGTTATTATTTTTTTAAAAAACTTAATTTTAAAGCTGACAAAAGCACTCGATGGTGTCTTTTGATTCCTAAATTTTAATCTCATCATGATAATAAAAACATTGTTACAGATTATATATAAAATGAAATTTTGTGCATGTGTGTGTGTGTGTGTGTGTGTGTGTATGTATGCGTGCATGTGTGTGTGTGTGTATGCGTGCATGTGTGTGTGTGCGTGTTGAGAGCATAGAAAATAATTTTATGGAAAGAAACTGATATAATTGAAATTGCTATTTTTGAGTTTTAAGTTAGTGTGAAAATCATTTCTGTGAGATAATAATTTTGGAATATATGAATGTCATTTTCTAAAACAAAAAAACAAAAAAAGAATTCTTATTTGGTGATTGTAAGCATGTTCTTGGACTTGATTCATGCCTCATATTTAGATCATCTATCCAACTAAGATCTATCTAATATTCATCTTCATTATCAGAGAAGGAGTAATCAAATTAGATGGATAATTTGTTATAATTACGTAGCAGATTAGAACTACTTGTGAGTTATGTGGCAGTTAACATGTTGGATCTATTTTCATGTTGGATTAAAATTTCTATTTGATGCCTGTTTCTATCATTTTGATATTTATGTCTTTTTTTATTTTTATTGAATGGATGTTTTAATAAATTCTCTTCTAATCATTTATCAGTATATTTCACATCTACAGTAAAGCATTAAATTAGATCAACATTAAAGACAATTTGACAACAATTTGAAATATTTGGAAGCTGTTTGGTTACATTTGAATGTTGCAGTTTGATTATGAATAATAAGATTTTTTTTATTATGTATGCTTCTATTATATATAGAGAATGAGAATGTGAGAGGGAGAATAAGTATTTAATATTTACCATTTGAAAAAGTTTTAGGCATTTTTTAATTTTCTTCTTCTCACCTAAAATGTGAACTTTAATGTGAAAGCAGGAAGTAATTGAGCTTCAGTTGATTTGATAATTTGGTTAGATGAATTGAAGTATTTACTGAAAAAAAAATAGAGTAGTAAGTAGAATAAATTTGAATTAAAATTTTGTATATACTTATAAGTATGCTTCATAATTTGCGTTATAATTTTTGTTCATTAATTCATTTAAAAAAAAATCATTTCTTAAGGAGAAAAAACTTTAAGATGAAGGAACAATAATATATTTTTATGCAATCAATTATATTTTAAGTACGAGTAAAATATTTAAAAATGGATGAAATTTACAATCTTCTTTCATTGTTTACTCTTGAAATTTGATCCTAAATGTAATTACTTCAAAGGGAGAGTGGAGATGAATTTTTTTTTATATATATAAAACACATTTTTTCAAAATGAACCTTGTTGAGAATTAAATTGTTAATAGGGTATTTATCTATTATGAGCAAAATAAAGTAATTAGAGATCAAATTAATGCAGTGATTAAAAAGAAATGACTTAAACTGCTCAGTATTTACACTCGAGCTGTTCTTGTAGATAAGCGATAGCAATTTTTGAATTTTTTAAAATTTAATTGTTGAAATTTGAATAGCAGTGATTATACATTTTAAACCAAATAGTTTTTTGTGTTTTTTAAAGCAATTTTCTATTTTTTTAAAATGTGATTTACTGTTTCATTCTTAATAATATCAAACTTAGGATCTTGGAATTTTCGTTCCTTTTAGATAGACTCCATTTCATGACATGAAATTTCAAAAGTGGTTATTATTATACTTGTGATGTAGTAGTAAAATTGCATGTGTTGTTCCAACTGGTTGAGCTATTTTAAAAGGACTGGGTTTCTTAACCCAAGGATTCCAGGTTCAAAACTCAATATTAATAAAATACCACTGGCTGTGCTCATTAAATCGAATGTCTAGGGCAGGGGTTCTCAAAAAGTGGGTCGTGACCCCCAGGGGGGCTCGCAGGATGTGTCCAGAGAGGCCGCGAGATGTGGAAGAAAAGTTTAAAGAAAATAAATTTATTGCTGTAGTTTTCATTAAAAAAAAAAGAGTACACATAAAGCTTTTAATACACATACAAGTTGGTTTTTGTGTTCTATTATTTAACGGGATACATGAGCTTGTTTGGAATTAACACTTTTTTTAATGTCTGGAATGAGCTTTGTAACACACAAAACAATGTCATTTTCCAGTGTCAAACGATTTCTTGATTTTGTTTTTACATTTTTCATTATGGGTACTCCTCATTCACAGTTGTAATGTGTAGAAAAGGGCATCAAAGTTTGTAATGCTGTTTTGGACAGTTCTGGGTATTCCTTTTTAATATGTATTCAAAATGTGTTGATATAAGCTTTGTTAAAAGTTACTTTAGCTGACTGTTCACTTAAAATCTCTATCAGTTGATCATGATGACATACACTTAGCTCAGCTTTTATTATGACTTGCTCACTGAACGGATTGACTATCCACACAACCCCTCTCATATCCTTAACTGGAATCTAATCTGTAAATGGTCCAATTAAAGATTCGAGATGAGATGATACTAATAAGGAAAAAGATTTCAAAGAATGTGGCACCAATACCCGATACATACTCTACAAACTCTTGAGTACGAGCAAAATTTTTAAAATCTCTGTCTAAACTTTAAACAGAGTTAAAACTTTGGGGGGTAGCAAAAATACGTAGTCTAAAAAAGAGGTCGCAATGTATAAAAGTTTGAGAACCCCTGGTCTAGGGGCTAAGTCTTCCAGCTGGTATATGACATGGAAATTTGTAAAGGAGTACTTTTTCTAGCATTGTGCTCATTATTCGCTTGCGATTCAAAATTACAAGATAGACTCCCATATAACTTTATATTACTTCAAAGTGAGATATTAATATAATTAAATTGAATTAATCTAAATGTGATATTGAATTCGAATCCTAATTCTGTATGTGAATATATTGGCTAAGTGCATACTAATTCGGACTTCGAAAGGCCTGACGTTCGAGTTGAAATTAGAAAAGCAAGATGCTTCTTCAGATTTGGTTTTTGTGATCTGATCATGACTCAAAATTACCTGCCCACTTCTCTTAGTTTTTATTTAGTTCCATAAAGAAATGTTAAATATAATAGATAAATCATTTGGGCCATATACAATTAAAAGTTGGTTTTATTTTTACTTTCTCGTATATTTAGAGTAGAAAAAGTATAATGATCATCTATGAATTCGAACTCGAAATTTTGACGAATCTCCTCGTTTTAGACCTCGCTGAGTTCGAGAAACACATCTTTGGAAAACTTCTGCCCATCTGTGACAAAGATAACTCGAAAAAGTTTTGAGCTAGATGGATGAAATTTGGTGTTTAGTCTTTACACTAAATTTGTATACTTCTTTCAAATTTTGAGCGAAATCTATTCCCAGGAAGTCTGTTAGGCTGTTTAAAGATAAATTAGCACAATAACTAGAAAACGAAGAGAACTTGACTGATAAAATTCGGTACTCAAATTTAACATCTGTAGTGTATACGCATGTTAATTTTTAAACCAAATTCAACTATGGGTTGACTGTTTATTGGTCTATATTATCAGAAACCTGTAAATGCTTTAATTACAAAATCCTAAGACTGAAATATATCAAATTTGAAAAGGGATTTCGTATTTATAATTATAGTTCTGTGCCCAATTTTTGTTTCATTCGGTTGGTAGAAGTGAGTCTAAAACACAAATTCGATTTTTCAATACAGTTAACGCGTACCATAGATTGATCGCTTAATAAAATGCCAAGGATGACATGAAAGATTAAAAATTTTTTTTAATTTACGCCAACGGCTAATATTTTATAACAGTTATGCGTAAATACCATATAAGGCATTCTCTGGCATGACAATATTTATTAGAGTATGCAAGAAAGCTGTGGGGATTTGTTCCACTGATTATAATATGTACTGATTTGTATTCCCTGTAATGTATTAAACTTTTGTGGTTAGCAGTTATAGTGTAGATTTATAAAAGAGTGTTTTGTTTATTTTATGTTACACTTATAGTTTTTGAAAAAGAATAGATTTCGTACAACGAAGACAGCACAAAGAAAATTTTTATTAAAGAAATGAAAACTATAATAATCGAAAATCTGAAAATTTGCATAGTATGCGATTGATTAACATACTTACTGAAAAGCAAATAAATTGAAATTTTTTTTTTGGTTCGATTCAATCTTTGAAAGGTTTCGTGTTACTGTAAACAATATCGGTAATATGATAAATCCACATTGATATTTCTTTCAGATTATATTTTGGAATGAATTAAACAATTTCTGTTAAAGTTCTTTGAACAGGAATTTTTATTAAACGGCGCCATGATTCATTAGAGGAGTTTTTATTCTCCGCACAAAATAATTTTATTACGGTTTATTACTCTAACGTAGCTTATTACACGTAGAGGCACTAATATGCTTCTTATATAGAGATGTTACCGGTGTCCTGGCACAGAGGTAGTGCGTTTTCCCCGACAGCTGGGTGTCCCGGTTAGGGTATGATTGTTCTTCTGTGTCCTATCTATGAGGCATGTGAATGTTCCTCTCTATGAAAAGGGGCTTATTATCTGCACAAAATGGTTTTATAACGGTTTATTGCTCTTACTCGTAGCTTATTACACGTAAAGGCTCTAATATGCTTCTTATATAGAGATGTTGCCAGTGTCGTGGCACAGAGGTAGCGCGTCTTCCCTGAGAGCTGGGTGTCCGTGGTTCAAATCCCGGTTAGGGTATGGTTGTTCTTCTGTGTTCTATCTGTGAGGCGTGTGAATGTTCCTCCCTATGAAAAGGGGCTGTGCAAGCGAATGTGATGAGCGAGTAGGCCCTAGTTGGCGCTACTTCAAACAAGAGACACTTATTTCTACTTAAATCTGCGGATACATCTACGGGCTTGTCCATGCCATTAATAACAACAACATATAGAAATGTGATACTAATATGCTTCAGATATTTATTCTCAAATTCCGATACTAATATGTAACTTTCCGTCCTCCAATGAGATATTCCCTGAGTAAGTAACTTGCTTTGGAAGCAAGGGAAATTTTGGATGTTTTCCCAAAAATAAAAAATATTCGTTTGTGAATGCATTTTAAAATGAAATAAATGAGGTCGGTTCTTGCTTCCATTTAATGGGGGAAAATGAGTTTGTTATTCTTAAATTTTATTGTGGAATAATTTTAAAACTCTCCTCAGTGTGTTTATAGATTTGCCCTTAGGAGCTGTCACTGGAAAAGTGCATTAACAGTTCAATAAGATCTTTATTTATGGCTTCAGATTTCGCCCCTTCTATTCATTGCGGAAGAAATTTATTGTGTCCACCCAGAGTGCTTTTCATGGCAGCTTTCATCGCAGTATAAGGTCGAGTTGACAATTAAAGGGAAAGAGGGCCGAGCTTTTTCAAATTATCGCCTCTCTTCTCCCTCATCGAAGGATGGATGACGTTTTTCCATCGCTTTTTCATTCTCTCTTTCTTTCTTTCTCTCTCTGTCGGGCGCATTCCTGCGATATTGGAGATCCCCGTCATTTCAGGGCGTCGCTGTCATGGACAAGGCTCCTCCAGACCTCGTTGCTCAAGCCAAGGACTATCTGCATGGATTGTAAGTTCGGAATAGATTCACATTAGTGGGAAAATTGCTGTAAATTACAACGAGAATTTCTTTTTTGGGCCTTAAATTATTTTCCTCAGTTTATTTCTGAAAGATAATTTTTTTAAAAAAAATCTTTTGCTATTTCATTGTTTCTCATACCCCCTCCCCTCTGAGTATGAGTTTTTAGTAAAATGTTGAATGCTTTGTCAGACTTGGCTTATATTAAAATTTTTGTCACTTATGTTTTTAAATAGTCAAGAACAGCCACAAATATTGTTCTGTTCTGAAAATTACAGCAGTTTTTTTTTATCATAACGATAAATACATTAATTTTATTCACTCTTATCAGTTTTAAATTTTTATTGATAATTGGAATTTAGAATTTTCTGCTGGTGTATGCTTGTTGTATGTATATAAATATACATATATGTGTGTATATATGTACACTATTTGTGTTCCTTTTTTTTTGTAACATTGTAGTTAAGCATTAACCTCAAAATACTATTGTTAAAAATATGTTTGTAAAATTTTACATTAAAAAAATGTTTTCTTATAGTTTTACTGACATACCTATATATAAATAGAACTTTTTTCAATTTTTTAAAACTTAAATAATATATTTATTATATTCTAATAAGGGGGAGATAGTTATTGTTATTCTTATATTCCTTTAAAATAACTCAAAAAATTATTATTAAGTGTGCTTCAAATTAAAAAAATACATTTTTTCCATTCTATTTTAATATAACATAAGGCATGTGTATTATTAACAATATCTGAAAGAAATTTTAATATATGTATTTAAATTTTGTTTGGATAATATTCTGTATGATTAATTAACATGTTTATTAATATGGACGAGATATCTCGTTTTCGAAAAATGTCAGTTATGAGCTAAAATCTGTTTTAATTAGTTAAACTTGTTCTAATTATTAAAATCTGTTTTAATTAGTTAAACTTGTTCTAACTAGTAAAATCTGTTTTAATCAGTTTAACTAATCTAAAACCAGTTTAGAATAGTTAAATTTATTATTAGATATCTGTAAAATACGCTTTTTATTATTTATTTACTTTTTTGGTACATGACTTATCGGTTGCGAGTATCACTGTTTTTTCTAGAAGTTAAATCTACTTCCATATTAATGAGTATTTTAATTTAACTTCACAATTCCTTCGTGTCACCTTTAGCTTTTTATTGATGATTGAAATTCATATTTTGATATATAATTCAATATCGCCTTTCCATTGTTAGAGATAACTAAAATTATTCTTTTAATAAATAGTGATAATTTAGATTTATTTTTTAAATCTAAATTATCGCTATACATTAAGTTTTACATTTTGTATTGTAAAATAATGTTCTGGGAATTCTAAAAAAACGGAACATATTTGTTTCTCTGATTGACGTTAGTCTCTAAGATATAAAATATTTTATAATAAAGATACGGAATAAAATTTCCTATACCCATCCCTAATGAGCGATAGATAAAAAATAATCTGGCTTCGCATTTTTGTTTTGATATGAAATCATCTGTAAGTTAAAGGAGAGGAAAGAAAAACTTTAGATTTTGGAACAAAAGGAAAGAATTGAAAAGAGATATCGATTAGTTAATGTAACTTTATCTCAGAATAAATTTTCAAAAATTAGATATCGCATTTTTAAAATTTTTTTCTTCGTTTATACTTTATTATATTTAATATTAATTAAATTCAGATTTTCAAAAACAAATTATTAATGTTCTTGATTTTTCTCTCGAATGCTGTATAGAAAATTAAGATTTCATTTGTATTCGATAGTAATAATAATTAACCTGTTAACTGGGTATGACGAAATATTTCAACGCCGAATGAATTGAATACGTTAATTATCCACTAGGTTAAATAAAACCACCTTTGCGTTTTTTGAGATGCAAATTCTTAAATTCATTCAATATTATTTAAGTAAATATTTTTTTATGTATATTTTCGATTTAAATTAAAATTTACTATTTCAAAACACGTTCATTATCAATAAATTAGTAGTAAAATAAAAGATTAAAATGAAATCTGCTATGCATATTTCAATGTATCATATCAGAACATCATTTCTTGAACTTCCAAGCACTCCGAGCTCGCGCAAGTGAAATTATATTTTTATTCATTTTAATCGTTTCATCGAATGAGTCACTTTAGTACTGCAAACGATAAAAAAAAAAACTATGTGTTGCATTGCTTGTTTAAAAAAATATACCATTTCCTGTTTATTTCATTTCATATAATCACCTGCTCAAATGAAATTTTTCTAGGTTTTATTTGCTGTAGTCATTAACTTATTTTTTTTAATCAGAGCTTTTGTAAAGGGGATGGCATCACGTTATTAAAAACTAATTTTTTTTCTTTGAGAAACTCGTGCAGATAATAAAATTTTCATTTTTCGCCTACGGATTTTTGTTGACGCCACAAACCTCATTTCGAAAATAACATCATGTTCTGACATTATAATAAAATAGCGATTATAAAATGTGCTTTTAAAGCAGTAAATGGTTTTTTATATAAAATTTTAATGAATACGTGAGATAATTTATAAATACCTTCTTTTCTAAAGAATTCTTAAATTATTATTTAGATTTTCTTTAAACCTTGCCCATAAATGCTGTGAATCCTAAGATAGTTTTTACTATGAAATGGGTTTTTTCCCTTCTTTTGGAGTAACGCCGAATATTTGATATTATTAATAAAAAGCATTGTTTTGGTGGTTAAAAAAAGGGGAAAGTATATTTTTTTATAATATTATGTAATGACTGATAAATCGCTGTGTAGAAATATTTATGTATTATGTTTCATTGAGTCCCCCATAGAATTTCAATGCCAAATTATTTATTCGCCTTTGAACTTGACACAAGAAAACCAATTGAATGAAATTATCAATATTGATAATCGCTCTATCTAGACCACGTTTTTACAAAAAAGTGATATCGAAAATCATGTTATATTTATTCGGAATTTATAAAATTTGTTTTCCAGGCTCACGAAAGTATAAATCGGGAAGACTCGTTAAAATTTCGGATTGGAATTTTTTCATAGCTGTGATACATTCGATTAAACAAGAATGTATGTATATTTTAACGGTACCAGAAAGTAAACCTGAAGCTTTTAAAGTGTTATAATTTTCAGTGGACTGTTGTGATAAAAGAAAACTTTATAATAGCTTTGATAACAATATCGAAATACCATTTACAGAGGAATTTCCGTTTTCATGACCTCATTATTGTTTGACGCATTTTGATGATCTAACAGCTGTGTTCGATCACTCATAACAATTAATTTAGAAAGTTGGAAGTATCTGAAATATCAAATGTCAAGGTTTTTTTTTTTTTTTTTAATGTGGAACAAGTTGAATTTCAAAGGAAATTGGAATACGCTATACACCTAGTATAGCGTTTCATGGATTGTAGCATTTTCTTACACTAGCAGTATCCGAACGACATTGTCCGTGGCATAGCCTTCAGGAAAAAAAATTAGCTTTAAACTTAAGTCTAGCCTTCACCCGATATGACGTGGGGAGGTTGCGCAATATCAAACATAAAAATATGTTTGGAAATGATCAAAAATAGCTACAAAACAATTTTTTATAGCACACGTGAAGAAATATTTAGGCTGTTAAAAAGGTAAAAATGTGATTTTAGCTTTGGTACTATTATGGCTTGCTTAGTGAATTAAGATATGCACCATATTAATTATTACCATAGATAATTTATTGTTATTGCTTAGTGTTAGAAAATAAAAAAATAAAATAAAATAAACATATTGGGGGGGTGTTGGGGGTCTGTTTGTATTTAGGTGAGGCTAATTTGGCTAGAGAGTACCTGGGTCTTCGTTTGTTTGAGTTGTCCTCCACATCGTAGAGTGGCAGGTTTATCAACATGAGATTCTCAATGTTTATGACATTGCCATAGATTAGGATTTGATTGGGGGAATATTCAGAACTTTCACTATTTCACTGTTTATGAGATACCAACTCACTGACGCTATCATTCTCAGCGTCTTCTTTTAAAGGGCAATTATTTTTTTAAGATTTGATTTTGCCGTAGCCGCCCAAACTGGGCAGGCATATGCTAATATGGTTCTTAGGTATGCAAGTTGGATAAAAAAATTTGCTGTCGAGAGAAAGGCCTGAATTTCTACAAATTAAGGGATATTGTGCTCTGAACACCTTGTTTCATTTTTCCCTTGTATTTTCGTGCTAATGTAGTAATTCGTTTGATATATTTATGATAAACGCAACTGCGCTTGTTCTTTAACTTCACAATATACATAGCGAATCTACGTAGAGCGTTTAATGAGCATAGGCAGGCATGGATTAATATCATTTAAAAGAGTGATGTTTAATTTTAATGAAAAGAAATTTGAAAAGAAAAATGGAAGAAATTTTTAATAATAGATTTGAAAAATGAAATAAAACGTATTTTAGCAAATGAGTGATTAAAGAGAAGACATTTTTGAATTTTTAATTTTGATTTATTTCTCAACGGGAGGCATAATTTACGTACAAAAATAAGTGATAAGAAATACGCCTGTCTACATCGGGACACGAGAGCCGATAAGCAAAAGATGGAAGCTTTTCCCTTCGCTGATTTTTTCATGAAATTTTTATAGGGATTTCGTAGACATGTATGTTTTTTGGAAAAGGAAATATAAGCATCTTTAAAGCAATTTGCTAAAGCTTTAGGGATTTTTATCCCTTTACTCGGAGCGTCAGAAAATACTTGATAGCATATTTATAGACAGTTTGTTGCATGAATTGAATAAAAATAGATGGATTGGTATCAGGAAATAAGAGAACATTTTAGAATGAAATTAATATGTTCGAAATCAAGATAAATTAATATTTAAATAAAATTTAAAAGTTTCTGCGATTTCTAGAAAAATTCTTCTATTTAATACTTGAAGCAGAGACATAGCCAGTCCGATAGAATGGAATTGTTTTACTTAAAATTATTTATTACGTTTTGGCATCGGTATATTTTATGATTTTTATCTTCTTTTTCCAGGCTACAGAAAAGTAGAAAAGCCGCTGCCGATGTTGATTATCCCGCGTATGGAGTGACCGGTCCTTGCAAAGACATTTCATCTCCCAATGGGGATCGGAAGTTGGCTCAGAGTGCTCAGATGTACCACTATCAGCATCAAAAACAGCAGATGATCGCCGTTGAAAAGTAAGAATGCAAAGATCATACGCTTTTATGTAACGGACTTGCACAAAATTTCATTTTATGTGTTAGGAATAACAATGACTATTAAGAATAATTCATGGGAAGTTGGGATTTTTTTTTAATTGTATAATCGGACTTTCATATGAAGCGGTGGTGGATGTCAGTTAAACCTCTGCTCCTTGTTTTCCCATTTATTTATTTTTTATAGCATTTACCATTATTTTTCAAAGATTTAGATGGTGTTAAACAATTTTAAGTCCAAAATCATTTATAGTCATCTCGAGGAATTTCAGATCGAAAGGGTTGATTCATTCTACTTTAAATGCTGTTCAAAATTCCATGCTCTTGTTTTCAAAATCATTTAATAAGCATTGGAAAATAATGGATACATTAAAAAAAAGTAGAAAAATCTACCTCAAGAGCCTGAATAGCACCCAGAGCAAAAGAGAAAATAAAATTACCCCTCCCTCTCTTTTTAAAAAACATTTTTTTTTTTTCATATATACAGTCTCTGAAACTTTATACATGGATATGGAATATCAGTTTAGCCTAAATTTATTTATAAACTTTTTTAAATTAATATTATCTAAAATTAATATCTAGATGACGATTCAAGCATTTAAACTATCTAAATAGATTTATTGGCTAATAATGATTTGCAAAAATTTTCACTAATGCAATTTAAATGCAATATATTTCATTGATCATCAAGTTTTTCTTCTGTTAAAAACGATCGCGAACGTATTATATTCGTTAAGCGAAGTACCACTATATTTAAATGCTCTTAGATTTGATTATTCATTTGTCCGAAGTATTTCAATATTTAAATTTTTGTAGTGGTAAAATGATCATGTATTGATTATTGATATGCCTTGTAGTACTAGAAGATGAACAAAAATGAGTCTTAATGTAGTCTAAAATTGTAATTTTCAAATCCTTATATCTCAATTTTAAAGATTTAAAATAAAAAAAAATTGCATGTTAAAATTATTTGATTAAATAGGCCCAGGGGAAGAACTAAGTAAGAGTTTATAATCGTAATTTTTTAGTACATTTATTAATTCAATTAACATAAAATAAAATTTTTGATAATCAAATTATATGCTTACCTCTTGCAATTTAAGTGTTTACTATTAGTTCACCGTTAAGGTGGGTTTACACGAGGCCAACTATTGTACACATAGAAGGTCACGCCTACTTCCGGAAAAATCACTTGACCACAATGGGACAATGACAGATGGTTGTCCAATGTGACAACCGTTTGCTATTGTCCCAACAACGTTATCTCAATTACTCAGACAATGATAATATAGAGTCAACAGCACAGGGATAACGATTGCGCGCAATAGTTTGATTCGCGTGAACTCACCTTTACAGCGGACACTATTCTAGTGCAGTCAGATTTCACAAAACAGACTAAACAATTGTAAAAAAAGTGACTCATTTAACGAGCAATTTTCGTAAAACGAGTGGCGAGAAGACCCAACGACGCCACTTGATGGACTCGCTTATACCAGTTTGCAGTGGAGGTTTAGGAGAAATTTTGGATTGATGATATTGTTGAACAAGTGTCTGCAGACCCTCATTCAATGAGGTTATAGACTTTGACCAAGATTATAAGGGTTAGAGATGCGTAGCAACGATATCGAAGATCTGATGGAGTAACATAGTCAGAACTCCAAAATAGCTTATGTATCACATCAAAAAAATTGTGTAAGAGATTTGGTCAGGAAAAGAATAAATAAAGGATGCAACACTGCAACAACCATGTAGTGGAATAAGGTAGATACTAAAAAATTATTGCAGTATTCTTTATGTTGTCATGAAATAATATTTCTCACACGAGAGCAATAAGAAAATGCAAATTTGATTGTCTATGAAAATGCTTGTGAAATATTCGAATTACAGAAATTCATATCGAATTAATTCTATTTAATACGCTCATTTCAAATAACAGCGAAGCAATCGATCCGCAGATAGCAGCGAGAGAAAAGACGGTCTCTCAAGCTCAGCTAATCATGTAGCTTTTTCTCCGAACTCAAATAACTGCCCGACTTTAAGGTGAGCCTTAAATAGCGTCCCACAGAAGTGGGCGGAGTAATCCTAGAAAGGGCTCGTTCGTTCCGGAGGAGACTAGAAATTTCTCCATTATTCTCTAATTACAAATTTTTATTTCTTAGATTCTACTTCACATTTTAGCGTGTAGTAAAAACTGATAGCGACCTCATTATCTCGCCAACACGCCTACATCGCCAAATTAGTCAAATATGGCGATTTTCTGTTGTAAATTCCCTTAGAACGGTCTTTTCTCGCTGACATGCTATTCCATTACAGTTAATTTTATAAAATTAAATTATTTACATTTACTCAACAATTCAGAAATATTTACAATATTTACATTCAATTTACTCAAAATTCATAACTATGCTAAGAAGCTTCATTCTGATTAAGAAATATTTATGTACGTTTCAAATTCTGTTGACAATAGAGCTGTGTTCCATTTTCATTAAATGTTTAAGCAATTACATTTTTAAGTGGCAAATATATTTTTAATTTGTTTGAGTATTTTTTTATTCGGTATGCAACACATTATCCTATTTTACCCTATGGGAAACAAAGTGTGCTCATTAATGAGATTCACCTGTAAAGTCTTCGTTGTTACTACTTTACAAATTTATTTGTACGATTTTTGCTGAAAAGATCTTTAATTGTATTATATCAGAGTTGCAAAAACAAATTGGACTCATTTGGACTTCTTACTATTTCTTAAAAAGATTATTTGGATGTTTCCTAGAAAAGTGAGGAGTGTTGATCTGCAGTGGATTATAATTTTCTGATAGAAATTGAGAATATTCATGCCCTTTTTTAAAGATATGCGAGAAATTGTTTAACTAAACATTTTAATAGGAAGTTGTTGGATTTTTAACTGGTTTTAGCACTGAAGTGATATTAGTATTTAGATTTCATAAATATTATTATGTTTCTACAAAACATTTTCTTACGAAATAATGATGACTATTTTGTTTCAGAGCTGGGTCTACAAAAAATACTTCAGCGTCAGATGTCGATTCTGAAGAAGAAAATGAGGAAGGAGATTACACTGTTTATGAATGTCCAGGATTAGCTCCCGTACGTATATTATCATTTAAAAAATTATGTATAAATACTTATTATTCTCTGGTAAGTTCAAAAATATTTTTAAAAATAGGAGAACATTCAGCATTTTACAAACTTTTTGAACCAAAAAACAATTTTTTATTTTTGAGAAATGGAGTTGCATTGAAAACTAGCCCCCTCCCATTCCGTAATTCCTCAAGGATTTATTAGCCATCTTTGATGATCAACTGTCTTGTCAGAATTATTAGGTGCCAACAATTTCCATAATATTTTTCATTCATAGTTTACACATAGTGGTGCAGTTAGTCAAGAGTTTTTTAATTTAAAATTTCTTTGTACATGTTCTATTTTAGAAGCTGTACACTTCTTATGTTCAATATGCTGTATTTGTATCAATGCTCTTATCCGTCATCTTAACTAATCTGAAAAGAAAAGCAACTGTGTGTGTGCACAACACCAAATGTTGTGAATTTTTGTAATGTCTTGGACAACATTTATTGATTGATTTCATAAAATATTTAATACACTTCATGGCGAGATTAAGAATTTAAACTTATAAAGTAATTATATATTTTTATTATTCCAACTATGCTATGACAAAAAGAGTTATTTCTTAAAAATGTGCATACTATTTATTTAAAAAATTATCTTCTTCTTATCTCCATCATGGTCTGACAGAACAGACAGATCAAATAACCGTTGACTGTGAGATGATTGGTGACTGTCCAAAGGGATGAATTAATATCCCCTACACTGAGGTCAGGGATGTGAGAGGGAGTGGCCTGGAAAATATGGCATTTAGGACAAAGGGGAAAGTATTTCTTTCGCCCAGAGAATTTAAGACATTTTAAATGTCCGCTGGCAAGTCGCGAAATGCAAGTACGGGATGACCTATCTCCTGAGATGGAAAGAAAGAAACCTGTGTTAGGCCCGTTGAACCAGTTGTTTGTTGGAGGAACCAACTAGTCTTCTCTGATGATAGATTTTTTGATGGAGAAAATTTCCAGATTGGTCAATTTGGTAGAAGTGAGGATATTTTGAAAGCAACCCTCTTTGGCCAGTTTGTCTGCCATTTCGTTGCAATGGATGTCTACCTGTGATGGCACCCAGTGAAGATGTATTTGGAGATGCTGTGAGATGGTCTTGAGTTTACTTTGGATTGAAATACTTGTACAAAATCCGGTATTTAATTGATGAGGTGTTGAAACGCACTATGACTATCTTCTAGAAAAAAAATTATAAAAGTATGATTATTCAATTCTTAATATTATTCACATTCTCCCTATATACCCTGTTCAAATTTTCAATTGTTAATAAAATACTTTTTACACATTCACTCAAGTTCAAATAAATTTTTTAAAACTTGTAGTAGATGGCACTTGATGTGAATACATTTTTTTCAAACATTAATTAATTGAATTAAATTATTTTTTAATAATTTCATCAGAGTTTTATCAGTTTGCAATGAAAATTGAAATCAGCAGGCCGGAGGTCAATCGATAAAATGCAAGAATTTCTGTATTTTTCATGTGAAGATGATGAATGCGAACTCACTCCTTGTGAAAATCAATAATTTTTTTGATACATTTTTGCTTTAAGTATATGTTTTATCCAAATGATTTTTGAGAGTGAGTTAGCACTTGTGGCTTTGTGGATCGAATGATGGATTTTGCTCATAAAATAAAAAAGAAATTTTAATTACTTTAGGTTCAATTCCGATTTCTCTCCTTAAAATATTTGTCATCAATTCTCGTACCTGACCTAAAGATTGAGCTACGTGTCAAGAAGGAAATTTGAGAAAGAGAATGGAAAATTGCAGGAAAATTCGCCGTCTATTTTGCCACTTAATATTGTGATTCTGTCATATACATATACATATTTATATTAATTTTAATTATTTTATGAAAAGTAACTAAAGTAAAAATTTTCCTTGTTTACCTAAGTTGGAATTTACTTAAAAAATTATTTTTATTTATATTGCATGTTCTTAATGTAACTTTTTGGTAATTTTCAATATAATTGAATCATTTTAAGAATAATATGTTAAATAATAAATTTTTATTTTTCAGACTGGTGAAATGGAGGTTAAAAATCCTTTATTCCATGATGATTCTACTCCAGTGTCTCCCCCACTCCCAGCTAAATCGGATGACATCCACCATAACTGAACTTTTGCATCCATCCAGAAATGTCCTCGCTCGAAAGCTACCAGTTATTACCCTCCTTCAGTTTATCCTGTTCTCAATCTGCAAAAAATTTCTCTATCCTCTACTATATGCAATAAGATTCAACCACTTCAAAATATTTTGTTATTTCCAGGAAAGATGGAAATTTTTTTTAAATTCTGGTTTTTCTCTAAAATTTCTAATAAAAGAGGAAGGGGCAGTGCTAATTCAATCTAAAATTCAATAAATAAAAAAGTAATAAATTGGCTAAAGATAAAGGTAGTATGGAAAAGTGATGGTAGCTTTGTCTTCCAAGACTTTTTCATGTAAAATTGATCATAAACAATTATCAGTTTTAAGTATTAAAGTTTAAATAGCAGTTAAATTAGCAGCAGTTAAAGTTTATATAGCAGTTAATTGGAGATAAACCTCAAATTTAATTAATAATCAAAATAACAACAATAATAATATTAAAGTAAGGAATGACATTTAATTACCTGCAGTGCTAGAAAATTTTCAGAGTAATTTATTGGTGCATGTAGAGATGACATTAAAGGTATGATTGTTGTTGTTGATAATTGTTGAATTAAGGATTCACAGTTTTGTAGATGTTTTGAAATACTGATAGATAAACTTTAAGTAAATATGGAAAATCTTGAAGAATAAGTTCATTTATTTTTGGCCAATATTTTATTAGAAAATATTTTTATACATACAAAAATATTAGTTTTGTGTTTAATTAATGAATACTTATAAAATATTGAATATCAGACTGTTATTAAAAATAATTTATATATTATTGTATTTCAAATTATTTTAGCAGATGAGTCATTATATCAAAGAAAATTGGTTTTAATTTTATTTCCAGTTCTACTTGCAATTGATTTTTTTTAAATAGACATTTCCATTCTCCTTTTGTAAAGGTTTTATTTGATAGTTCTATTTTTGTACAGATTTATTGTATAGGCAGGCAATTGAATCTTGTTGCATATAGTCTGTCACTTGTACTAGATGCTGCAAATGTCTAGTGTTAAAATAAGTAATAAGAAATATATTTAGTATTTTTGTTCTAGTAATTTATAAGATTAGGCAGACGTGCAGATTGTTACTTTCCGTCGATGTCTAGTCAAGAGTGGAAGTGAAATTATTAAGTATTTTACAGATATATGTTTTCAAAGAACATAATTCTTTGAATTAATATACTAGTCACAAAAAATGCACACACATGAAAAGTATTGTTATTTGTACATCTTGTAAGGATCTTTATTGCAATAAAAGATGTGTACAGTTATCCCATTGGTACAATTTACCAACTTCTAGTCAGAGTTTATATTATTGTCAGAATTTTAAATATACAGATCCAGAATAGCTCTAGAAAATGTTATATTTCTAATGTTTATGCATTTATAGAAGGTAAAGATCTTTAATGTTAAACTCTCATTTGTATCTTATCAAATAAACAATTTATTGATTACCATAATATTTCTTTAAAAATTCATATTCTGGTAATGAAGGAACATTATATAATCTCTGTTTGAGGTTTTGTTTTTAAAATTAGTTGAAATATCATCATTTATAGAAAATTCTTATCGCCTATGTAGGTTTTTAAAAAAATATAAAAAAAACAATAGAATATTTAAATCCAATCAATTACAAGAGATTTTTAAGTTTTATTATTGGAGAAATTAAATTTAATATAAAGATATATCAAAATCTGAAACAAACTGTGTATATATTTATATTTTAATATGTTTAATGCACTGATTAATGATTTTAAATTATACATATGTTATTCTTTACTTTTAGTTATATATAAGACCTGTACTAGTCAAACTTTTTGATTGCAATTTTTTATGAGCATTTATATTAATACCTTGTTAATGTTATGTAACAGTACAAAGGTGAAATGTATTCAGTAAATTAAGGTGTTTCAAAACATTGAGAGAAGCAGTGCATTTTCTGTTATTTGAAATATGGCAGTGCTATACAAAGATTAGAGTATAAATATATTGCCAAATAGTCTCTGCAGCAAAATTAGATCCAATTAACTTTAGAATTGCTTGGTGAATTGTCCACAAATCTTTGCATCAAATATTTTCCTTCAAAAATATGAAATCCTTCACAATAAATGCTTTAAAACCGATTATTTAGTGGGAAAATTGTAAATTGCACTATTGCTTTTGTGCTTTCACCTTTTTACTATGTGTACTTGGACGTGTGCATATTTAGTAAATAGGAAGCATTTTCTGTTTGGTTGATACAGCACAGCATTTTTTCTAGAACTTGAATATCATAATATTAATGCATTTATGTAGTTGTAATTCTGAAAAAAAAAGTTTTATTTATTCTGGGTGCAAACATTCCATTTATTTTAAAGAGTAATAAAGTATATATATATATAAAGCTTTTTGCGCTTCCTGTTCATGGTAAGCTCTAAAAATGTGAAACTGCATTTGTTTTTATTTAATCAGAAAACTTGTTTTATTTGTTGCACTTTCCTTTTTGTCCGTTCACTCGTATGTAAACCTACTCCTTGAATAACTGTTTGAAATATTTAAAATGTCGTGGGGTGCAAGAGATAACTAAGGTCCAGACTAACTAAAATTTGGTACTTGTATGACAATGGTGTTCTAGTCAGCTGGTATACGGGTCCAATGAATGATAAATGATTTACAATTGTCTTTTTATTCTTTCCAAAGCACATGCATTTTCACATTTTCTCCTTGCTTACTCTAGATTTTCTTTTCTTTTTTTAATTTTATTACATAGATTTTGTGAACGTAAAAATTTGCCACATGTAATTTAAGCTTAGAGAGTTTAACATTTTGTTTGTAGTGGTCTAATTATGGTTTATTATTTGTATGAAGTTTTCGTAAGTGTTCAGAACCCTGTAATTTAAGTCAGCATGGTTGTGCTTCCTGTTGTACATATATACAGTACAATATCAATAAATTGTTTTAACCCTTGCCTCATTGTTCTTTTCAACGAGTTGGACATCAGATAACACATGGTCTTGAATTATCAGGAAATTATCCAATCTTCGAGGATACAAACAGTTTATAAATTTATATGTTACAGGAAGATTAAAAGAGAAATATTTCTATCTTGTCACATTATATTTTATAAAAAATGACATGGATGAGATAGAATAGGATGACGATTACACATTATATTTTATAAAAATAGATTTTAACACATTTATATTTTAACAATGGCATAATTTAGAAGACAAAATTACTACTCCTTTCACTGATAAAGCAGAAATGTAATCATAAATTAAAAGTTATTTCAAGTTAGTGTTCAATACTTTTATATATTTTTTGCTTGGAACAAAGTGTGCAGTTTTTATCTTTTTTTTTTAAACCTATTTTCTTCCTTTGATAATTCTCGGCAGCTCTTTTTAGATATTTTGATATTGCAAATCATTTACTATTTTCAGAAATTTTTTATTATAATCTAATAGCTCTGTAGAAATTGAAATACTTTTTTATTTGTTCGGTGTTTTTAAAATGATCTTAATGTACTATAAAAATGGAAGTCCCCTTTGTATTAAATAAAAACAAGTGATTACAATAATATTAGAATAGATTACAAAGTACTTTTTTTTCCCTCCTCACTACTTTATTGCCATACGTATTATTGTAATTGCAACAAAGAAATATATTATCTCTAAGTATTGAAAAGCCTTTATCTTATTTAATGAAATATATATGCTTATTAGCTTTCACATTAGATATATTCTAATATATTATGAAGGTGATTTTTTTAAGACCGAAATTCTAATTCTTGTTTACATATATTGAATTTTCAGTAGATTTAATGGCATATTAGGTGGAGAACAATCAAATATAATGGGAAAATATATCCTAAAAATTATAAAACTAGAATTAAAAAATGGAATCAGTTTAAAAAGTATGTTCCAAAATGGATTATAAACACATATTAAATGGTGCCAAAAGCTTTAAAGAATCATCAATAAAAGATTTATTGTTTCCATCTTGAAGAAAAATAAAATTTATTTTCCCAAATATTACCTTTTATCGATTTTTCCCCCTTCTTCTTTATGGCAAATGAGTTTTGTAAAATAATTTGCCTTCATAAAAAAATCTTTTTTCTTTAAGGATAGCAGTGTTCCTCATAGAAGAGTTAATAACAATATATTTAGAAAGGGAGAAAAATTTTGTTTTGTTGATATTCAAATTATCAATATTGCTTCAAGTTATGGTATCAAAACTATGAATTCTATATCAGCTTTTTTTACAAATATATTTTAAATATTATCCAATAGTTAAATTCTAAACCAATAGAGAAGGCCATTTCTTCCTCAAATTAGTAGAATATTCTTGTCACTCTAGCATTCTAAACAAAGGTATTCGTCAATTATACAAAGGAGACTGAATTTCATTACTACATGCTGTCAATGTATTGATAGTTGAATCTTCCTTGTGGCAGCCATTGAAATTGTCTAAATTATATTCAAAGCTTTGTAATGTGACTACTTTTGATTATTGTTGTGTGATATTCTTTCTTTTAATAAAACGTCAGTATACCAAACATATTTTACAAAATAATTACCATTACGAACAGGAGAATGTATAAACAATAGATATCATTTTTTAAAAAGTACTTTCAACTGGAACATATAAAATGTTTAACTTCATTGATAGCATTGATCTACATAACAGATGTTTTTGATTGTTTAAATTACCACTCACAGTTATTGGTTGAAAAAAAAGTATATGCCAGTGCTAGTACATAAACTTGTTTTATTAAAGAAATTTATAAATAATATTTCAGTATTCTTTGTTAGGTTATTTATCTTTATTCCTTCTTTTATTAATTTCCAAAATTTATTTACAGAAGAAAGTAGTTTCGTTTGATGTAAAATTTAGTATTAATTTTGCATTGGCTAGAAAACGATTTTAGAAACCAATTCATTATTTTCAGTGGACATGCAAGATGATGATAAATAAAATGATGCTGTTATCTGGTTGATGTATTTACTTGAAACTTGGTATATATATTATTTAAGCAGTACAATTAAAAAACCTGCAGCAAATATTAACTTAAATTTTGATCACCAGATCATTTATTCATTGTGCGTTCCTTTTCTGTCAACTGTGTTCAAAGCATATTCAATAGAGTAAGAAGTGTTTTTAAGAAACTTTAACAATAGTACGTTATTCTTACTTTCAATTTAAACAGACAGTATACTTTCTCCATATACACTATCTTTCAAGAACCAGACATCAGGGATTCAAGTCACTTCAATTGTCAGAAGCAAGTGTTGCATCATTTTGCATGAAGGCAGTAATTTTTTAATATTTAAGACCTTATAAGACTTGTCACTGTTGAAGTTCACAATAATTATCACCTGTGAGAAAAGCCTTTTAGGCTCTTACTCATTAAAGGAGAAAAAAAATCAGTAAAAAAACGATACTACAGTGATTTAATTGGAATGTAGGCGCCCATTGAGCATAACATTAGGACCTGTAGTACTTCCATATGTGACAATTCTGAGTATTTACTCTGTCTAGGCAAAGATGCACCTTGTTTTGGTTTGTCGGTATCAAATTAGACTGAAAAGTATCAAAACATCTTTTTATTCTTCACAAACCTAACTAACTTCTTACAGCTGTTGCCAACTAAGCAACAGAAAACATTTGATGTTATCTAGTTTCCTACATCCTCCCTATCCTGGTCAACCTCTAGGGGGATGACCAGAGATATTGGCCGGTTACCTTTCGACCATTAACCCTCAATTCGCAGGATCTTATCTTCCCATCACGTAGCTGGTGAAGATCCATCACTCTGGCCTTCCACATGTGCCGCGGTCGGACGTCTTCTAGCAGGAGCATGATATCGAGAACTCGAAAGTTAACGAGATTGTCCTGGTTACGAACTTGATGATAAGATTACAGTTGAAGTAAATATTCCTTTGACCATTTTTTCCATAAACAGTCAAGTAAGTCTTGCTGCAGCTTGTAGATTCGCTGAAGTTTTGAGCCATTATCTGGACTGGATGGAGTAGCTGTAAGTTTTCATCCTGTCAAGAAATGAACTGGTATTAAGGTTGTGGAGTTGTCGTCTTTTTCCTCTTTAAAGACTAATGGTTGACTGTTTAGAGCAGCTTCTACTCCAACAAGGTCACTTGTCAGAGTTTCTTCGTCTAAAAGTGCCTGTCTGAGTACCTTTCGCAGACATTGATAATTTCTATCAAGCCACTCGTGTGACAAGCATTTTTCAAGTTATATCAGTTTGGACATAATATTGTTGAATTTTAACTGATGACAAAGCTTGTCATAGATGGACCAGTTTCTTATTTGTTGCATTGTCTGTATAGATTGTGTGTAGTATTCCTCTGAGGCCAACAAATCATTGAAAAGCTAAGAGAAATTTGTCAGTGGTAAGATCTGGCTTGTGTTCAATGTGCAATGTACATGTTGTTGCATAAGTAAATAGTGCTATGTAGCCTGTGTTTCTTGATTTCAAACAGCGGATATTCACAGGTCCAGCAAAATCAATTCATGTGGTAGTAAATGGCGCAGACGGCACAACTCTTGCAGAAAAACTTGTTATTATCTAGACATTATAATTCAGGTTTCAAAATCTGTTTCTTCACTAATTGAATTATTCAGTTTCGTAATGGCGGCGCGAATTGTTGATCGTTTACGTTTAAGTAAATCAAATTTCTAGACATTATAATTCAGGTTTGTATTGGCTTTACAGTCCAAAACGTTTAAACAAACAAGTTTAGTATGACTTAAATGAGTATATTTCGGAACCAAAATGTTTGGGTTTGTCGAATTAGACTGAAAAGTATCAAAACATCATTTTATTCTTCACAAAACTAGCCAACTATTTACAGTTGTTGCTAACTGAGCAACAAAAAATATTTGATGTAATCTCATCCGACTACAAAATATTCAAGGCCATTCACTATTAATGTCTATACTAGCTTAGTAACCTGTTTCTAGTCAATGCTTTGTCCTGAATCTTGCTGCTTTTATACCATGTGGGCCTTTATATAGATACTACTATAAAATGGATTACAGTCCCTTTCATGCTGCAGATCAAGAACAAGATGAATCATGACATTATTCAAGAACTGATCAAAGAATATAAGAAATTGGATGCTCTCAACTATATACTATTTTCATTTGAGATTCATATCCGCCAGTACTAAATAGCATACTCAATTTAGCAGTAAGTTCAAATTTTACAATGATCTTTTTCAATCAAATCTTTAGATTTTTTTCCAATCTTTTTTATATTCTATATTTTTTCAGCACAATAAAACCTACTGCAGTTCTGATAAAACATTTTGACTAGTCAAATTCGATTTTTTTTCTCTATACGCATGGTAAAGAATAATTTTATGATACTGATTATTGGGATATAATATTTCTAAATTTGCATTATGAATTTCCTATATTACATGAAAAACATTACCTAAAAGAATCAACATTGAACATTTTTTCCTCTAATTTTTCTTTTTGCCATTGACTATATCATGCATAAAGCAAGTTTCAATGAAGTATAGGTTACATAAGTCTGAATAGTGTTAGTTTAATCACAACCACTCTAGATAATGGGGACATAGAGATGCAATAGAATTCTAAAGAGAATCTTAAACTTTTTAATTGCTTAGTTAATCAGTAGACATTTATACTCCACAATTATTTAATGACATAAAAAATATACAGCCAGACAAAAAAAAATATGAAAATATTTATTAAGCAATATTAAATTAAGCTTAAACATCAATATACACAATCAATTCTATTTCATGCTAATAAAATATACAATGGCTTTAAAATCTCACAATTGGCATCGGAGGAACATTTGTACTTTATATACAGCACCAAGAAAACGGAAACTGGTTGTTAGGATGCGTCTTTTTGGCAGCTATTTGGATTTGTAAAATTGCTTGGTGACTGTATGTGAGCACTAGAATCATTTAAGTGATATGAAGCAGTAGCATTTGCATCACCATTTAACCGCTTCTCTAGCATAGCTGAAAAGAAATGTAAATATTTAAGAAAATGAAATCGCAAGATTGTAATCAGTTTATATGCAATAATGGATCATCTCATACACTTGACATGGGCAATATCTAAGAGAAATTATTATATACATTTTTATAGGAAATGATGATATTCTAAGATAAATACGAGCTTATGTTATAGTAGAACAACAAAAACATTTAAAACAAACTTTCTGGTTGTTCAATTACAGCATAAGTTTACATGTGGTGACGTGGTCATTCTCTTACAATTTCAGAAATGATACATTTTTGTGTCAGAATAAATATAGCATTCAGAAAGAGCAAAAGATTCAGAGAAAATTAGAAACCTTTGTGATTTGCATTTGAATGCATGCTAGGGATGAAATCCAAATTTTTTGTTATGACGTGGGTTACACATGGTAGCCAATGAATGGTATTTTCAGGATGTAAATGCACTCCAGAAGCTTGTAGACTCCATGGTCAAACCAATTGGAGCAGTAACCCAAGCAAAAAATGGTCCAATAAAATATTGATCTTGGGTTTCTAATTCCTTTCCCAATGAGTGTAAAGGAACATTGAAATTATCATAAAACAGTAAAATCTTATTTACTTGATATTGCCGAGCATCAACTTTAAATTCCTCAGGGTCAAATCAAGGCTAGATTAGACAACATTTAAACATGAAAATGTAGTAAAAGCAAAACTGACAGGAATAACCATAAGGAATCAAGATATGAAGAGCACCATGTCTTTAATCCATTTGGAATGGTATAAATATTAAAGTAGGGAGTTTACAATAGTAGAAAGTGATATTAAAACTTATGAAGTGTTAAAAATAAAAAGCTCTAAAACATCAATTAAAATATTTTCTCGGCACATTTTATGTCTAAAGACTTGAAAGCAAAATTAAATGAATTAATTAAAAGAATAAATTAAAATTCTCTTTAAAAAATGCATGAAATTCAAACTTGAGTATAAGCTTATGATTTCTAAAAAGTTTTTTGTTCTTGCAAGAAAGAAAAATTTGCTAATATCAAAATATTAAAAAATATAATTTGTTAACTTTTGTCTAAAAATTAGTAAGGAACAAAAGATGAAAAAAAAGGGGGATTGAACTTATTGCAGCTACAACATGATTTTTTTCCAAGCGTACAACTGCAACTTAAAGTGGCTATACAGATAAAGCAGAGTCCTCATTTAAAAAAGATTTTGTACATACACATATTATGCGAAATAACCCTTCAATCCCAGTTGATTTCGAAAAAGAAAAAAAAAATGCATAACTTTTGTTTAAATGCATTTGTATTATTTATTAATTGAAAAATTGATTGATTTTTTTCAGGTAATTTTGTGTTCAAGTCATTCTATTGGCCTGTTATGTCTGTGAAAAAAGACAAATCACACTGGAAACTTGCTTCGTTTAACCGTCTGGTATTTCTACCATGGTCACTTAGAAATGTCACAATTTCATCAAATAGTTCCATAAAACACTTAAGGGCAAATTTTCAGCTGAGCTATCTAATATCAGATGGTAGATCATCAAATTCCTTTAAAAATTCTTTGAATTTCCTAAGTTTGTGAGCATTACTACAAATAAAGTTAATTGCTTCAGATACACGCTGGATTAGGTTTGTAAATCCTAATTCTTTACCACATAAATTCCCTTTATGAATAATGCAATGAAGTTGCAACACACTGGGCAAGGTGTTCTTTTAACAGCGTAATCATTCCAATGTTTGTACCAGTCATTGATTTTGCACCATCTGTTGTAATGTTAGTACAAATGTATTAAACTAGAAAGAAGTTCACTTCCAGTTGTTTGTCCCTTCACGGGAAACATAACATTTTCTGTAACATAAAATTTTTTAAAACATTTCCACGAACTAAGCAAGTAATTGGGCAACGGATGTTCGATCTGTATATTAATCAACAATTAAAGATTAACATACAAAGTTTGAAGCTGTATATTTTACTTGATTTTTAATGTCTTCATTCAGTTGTTGATTTTTTTTTTTGAATAGTCATTCCATTTAAGTTTATATTTCCAAATTTTCTTTTTCTTAAAGAACAAAGTCTTTTTGATGCAATTAACAAATACTTTTTAACAAAATCCCCATCTGTGAAGTGTTGACTTTTTTTAGTGATAACTTCAGTGACATTTAAGTTCACTTCCACATATGAATGCAACTCAGATGCCTGTTTTTGAAAAAAATTTGCTTGATTGCTGAGCGAATTTTTGAGTTGTTAAATTTTTTGTGATCATTCATATCCTTTCATAGATGCAAAATGTTTATGCTCCATCTCATAATGCCACATTATGTTATACTTTTTTGCCACTGCAATTTTTCAAGTACATATTACGTTTGGGACAATATCATTGTAATAGATAAAACAATATTTATCTGTCCAGGAATCTTAAAATTTCTGATTTTGAAAATCTCTTTTACTTTTCTCTTATTTTACTAAAATATTTCTAATTTTTCTTATTTACTAAAATATTTGCCTTTATAAAAAAAATCATTCTAAAATAAAAATGTGAAATAAAAAGAGAATATCTGACCGGTCTGTGGCTTCGATTACGAAATAACTGATCTATTGGCAAAACCACACTGTGTTGTTTATTAGAATGATTGTTAGGATCGCATCTGTAAAATGCCAATTGGGCCATAGGTTGTGCATCCCTGCACAACAAAAAGGTTTACTAAATACATTAACTGTCACACTTTCTATTTGGATATTTTGGAATTTTATACCCACTACTCGGGGTCAAAAACATATTTGGTATGTCAGGTAGTTTAGTTTCATTCTATATATGTCAATCAATGATGTGGGTAACAGAAAATGTGCATTCCATGATCTTTTTTTATTATTATTATTTTCTCCCCCCCCCCTCAACAAAAAATTTGAGACAAAAAGTTGAATGGAATAGAGCCATCATATTTGAAGAAGATTTTGTTTTTATATTATAACAAAATGCCATACATAAATATATAATTTAGAGGTTATAGATAATTTAGATACAGTATTGTAATAGCAATGTTACAAACTTTTTTTTATTAAAATAATTTCAATGATAATTTTATATCAATATCTTTTTCTAAAAATATAAATATTTTCAAAACGAAGCAATTTGAAAATAAATATATTGTTACACATCTTTTTGTGCCTCTATAAAATATATTCAACCAAAGATTTAAAAAAGGATGGGGAGGGCAATTAATGGGTTAAATGGGGAAGTAACAACTCTTGACACTGATGTACAGAATATATACTGACAAAGAAAATCACCTAGTTAAATAAGAAGAAAACCTCTATAAACTCTGCAAGATGACGGTCACTGGCTTTTAAACTCTTGACAGAATCTGAAATTTTCTCAAAGTTCAAAGTCCATTTGCCAATTTTGCCACCTCAAATTTTTCTTACAGTTTATAGATTTCATAGCATTATACACAAAAATCCTTAAAGGTAGTAAAATAATATATTTTAAAGAATAAAATCTTGAAAATCATACTTTTTTCTTCTAACAAATTTTCCATATCTTTATAAAGATCCAAGATGTGAGCATCTTTTTGGATTGAAATCTTCTTTAAACCTTCCAACCTTTCATTGAGTATCTGTTTATTGATATAAAGATTATTATTTGGAATCTGCATTGTACACATATTTGAAAGTAATAAAATTCAAATATTAGATATGATTAATATAAATTTAGAGTATTTAAAAAATTAATATTTATTCACATAAAATCAGAAGATGAATCTGTTATATTTATATACAGATAGATGGATCATTTATAACTACAATCTGCATTACAATAACAAAATAAAGATTTTATAAAATTGTTCCGAGAATAAATAACAGTCATTAGATTTTTTTTTCTTCTGTAAATCATTTATAATGATCACTTCAGATATACATTACTTTAGTTAAAAACAAATATTATTTTATTAGTTACAAACAGAAAAAGTTAAACTATTTCACAGTCATTTTAATAAAATAAGAACTTTAAATTTTATGTAGTTGATATAAAAATATTAACTATCAAAAATATCCAATTTTATCAAATATTTAGTTTCAAGTAGAAATAGTTAATTATGCAAGAATTTCGTGTTTCTTAATTCTTTTGAAATAAACCTTTATAAAAAGAAGCATATAGAATAATATAAACATACATATGATAAAAAGGGGAATAATAATTATAAATATATCAATTTATTTTGTATAATAATTGTATACTTACCATAATTTCATCCTTATGAAATGATTTCATGGTTTCTAAAATTTTCATATGATCTTTTTGCTTGGTTTTCTGCATCAAAAATGGCAAAAGGGGAAAAAAGATATTGTTATAAAAAACAGCAAAATTTTTTGTTCCAGAATAATTAACAAATAAAAGATATCCATCAAAAAATAATTCTGAAAGCCTCTCCCTATAAACATGCAAAGGCTTCAAAATATTTGACATAGAATGAAATATAAGTAGTAAGTTGCATGGAATGTCAAATGATTAGATAATTGTATAGGTAAAATATCAGAAAATAAACAATTTCAAATATTGTTGGAAAATGCAACTTTTTACATTCAAAACTATTTTAAATTAAATGTAAAAATGAATCAAAAGTACTAAATACCAATATTCAATAATTATAATTTACATAAACTTTTGCATTAAACAAGATTTTTATATAAAATTGTAAAATCTCTTTTATTTGCTTTTTCAGTTTTATATTTATATAATTTATATAATTATAATTTAATTATATATTATAATTTATTTGTATAGTTATAATTAAGTACAGTTATAATTTAATTTGAAAATTACTAGCATTGTTTACTTAATAAAATATTGCTCATTCTAGTAAATGATTCAAATATTTATAGTAAATTGTATAAAAAACATTTCATATACAGTACAATTAAGTACTTACAAATTAATGAACAATCAAATCCTTTTAATAAAATCTAATTTAAAAATAATCCATCAAATTACCATCAGTTCATGAATTTGGTATACTACAGTGAAGTAAATTTCAAATATGGAAATACACTTCACTAGGTTCTCTCTTTCATACAATCTTGTCAAACTCATAAAGATTGTTCGCTTAAAATATATTTTCTCAAAGAAAGTTTTTAACTTCAAAGTGTTATTTATCAAGTCTAGATAAACATATATCACATATAATGCAAAAGGAATTTTGGGTCTGAAAAAATAAATAAAAACTTTTTAAAGCTTTGTGAGACTGCTTTTTTATTTTCTCATGTTCATGTGAGAATCTGAATAAAGAAGAAAGCAGAATATATAGATCACATATTTTCTTTAGGCGAAAATTTGTATTTCAAATTTTTAATAATTATAATCATTCATCAATATGGGAAGTTAATTAGACACATAAAAATAAATATACTTCTTGCAAGATGCAGTACTAATTACCTCAGACATGTTTATGAATTACAGTAAACATGAATTACTAATGAGTAAGAGGAATAAATGAGGTTAATAAATTACAGGAGAGAAAAATGAGGAATATTGAAAAAAATATCAAACAGTTTATAGGGGGAAGAGGAGATAAAATTTAAAAAGTTTTTGTCATATACTTGCTTTTATTGTAGTGTAATTTTAATAAACATTTCAGTTATTAAAAAGAAATTAAAAGAATTTTCTACTCTAGTAAAAGGTTTAAAATCCAATTATAAGACTCAGATTAAATTTTCAAATTCAAATGTTTGTCTTCATATGTACAACATGTACATATAGAATAAAATAAAGTGCTAATAATGATAATAGCTTTAATCAATAGATAACATCCTTGACATTAAAAGCAACCAAATTCTATAAGGAGCATTTAATCACATAACATATTTAAGTATTCAGTATTTAAAAGCAATAACCAGTCCTTAAAAAAACAATATTAAAAACAGTTCATACATTGAAATATTGTAATGCAGAAACACAACATTCTTAAAAAGAGAGAATGTCTTAAAGTTTTAAATTTGGCAATTTCTTTCTTAAATGCATTGAAGAAAAAAAAAAACATTTTTAACATTTGTAAACATTTCAAAACAATTATTACCAAGTCTTCCAGTGCTTGTTCCAAGATAACTATTTTACCCTTTGTAGAATCCAACTGGTAAGATTTTGATTCAATTTTCTGCTTCAAATCTAAAATTATAAAAAATAAATATATATTAAAAAATTACTAATAAAGGAGGTTATTTAAATGCAATCATTTATCTAATGCACAGTACTTAGAAATTAAAAAACAAACAAACACCATCAAGTGATTTTTTTATTTTAAGGTAAATTGCAACATTAATTTTAACGATGAAAATTTTAATAAAATGCAAGCAAGACATATTAAAATAGAACATTATTTAAAGATTATAAAGATTGAGCTATTGCATTTTTCAACAAGGAATTTAGGATGCAAACATTAATAAAAACTTTAAAATATATACCTTTAATTTCTAACATTGCTGCATCACTCTTAAGTTTAGCTCCTATATCTGATTGCTGAGTTTCTTTTAGCATTTCCATTTTCTCTTTATATTGTCGAACCAGTTCTTGCAATAAAATCAGTTGTTTGGAAAGATAAACAGAATCTCTCTCGATTCTTTGGCATTGTAGCATTTTCTTATTGGCATGCTCTAATTGGTACTTTAAAAGGGTGATATCTAGTTGACACTTTTTATTAAGCTGACAAAAAGAAGTCAAATGAAAATTAAAATAATTCAACGCTATTTTAAAAAATAATATTACGATAAAAATTTTCATAACAAATCAGGAAGAAAAAAGAATTAAATTCAAAGAAAAATTTTAAAATAAAATCACCTATTAAAACCAACTGAATTTGTCAATTTAGTTCCCTTATCACCAAGAAATTATTTGTATTTTATCAAGAAATCATCTTTTTTCATCCCAATTAATAAGAAGGGGGGGGGGTAAACAAAAATCGAAAAGAAATATTGATTCATATTAGAAATACAAATGGATTATAAAATAATTCTTGTTAATAAAAAATAATAGTCAAGAAAATTATTTGAAATATATACTAGCATAAAGAATATCTTAGAGGCTGCATCAAAAACCACAGTAATCATTTTATCTATATGTGCATGAACACGAAACCTCAAGAATACAACAAACTTCGATAATGAAATTTGCCTTGAGGTTTTCAAATCAAAATTGTAGATGTATATTGAATTTTGGTCTAAATCTGTCTACATGCTGACTTAAGGATACCTATCTAAAAGCTAGTGAATTTAAGAACACAATTTTATTTCTTATGCACATAAGAAAGTTAAGAGAAGAACATTCTAGATTTTTTTCTTGTTATGCTATGCTTAAGAATTTAAACACATTAAGGACCGCTCACGAGTTTTCCCGTGTTTCATGTCCCATCTGTTGAGGACTGCTAATGAATTTTCTCATTTTTCGCTTTCCTTTCTGTTATGATTGGATGTTTAGAACTTACAAGTTTGTCTCAAAACATGCGTCCCAGACGTATGTCTTACAGATTTCTTTGCAATCCTTAATGTGTTCAGATGAAAATGGTTTAAAACTCTGCAAAAAGCAGACACACACACTTTTTATTTATTTATTTTTGCTAATTATCTATATAATTAAGTATAAACGAGAAATTTAGTTCAATTGCAGTTCTTGAAATGATCTTTAGACACATCAAAAGTCATAAAAATACCATATATTAAAGATATATCAAATAATCATATCAAACAAAAGTAAAAATGACTAAGTTTGGGTTTTAAGTAAATAATTAATACCAAGCAATTAACTAAAATCATATACATTCCTCCCTGCCTTATTAAAATGCAAAGACTATCAATTTGTACTTGCTGCCAATATTTCATTTAATATAATAAATATTTCCTTTTAATGTGTGATAAACTGTGTGGCTTTTAATGCTTTATTTTATTGAAACAGTAATGTTTAGTTTTCTATGTATAAAGAATTTTTATTTTTAGATATGAACATGGGTAATCTTTTACTGCTAATTATATATAAGAAAATGAAACAATATGCTCAAAAGATAAATATTTGTCACTTTCATTCTATGCTTACTAAACAAGGGATAAATAAGAAAAATGTCTAAGTACAAAAACAAATGCACTGTTAGATATTTAATTATATCAATAAAACTCATGCAAAACTGTAGCACATTCAGATCCCTCCCCCCCCCCAATATATTGTATTGAAATTAAATAGCAATGTGACATGAAAAATATCTTTTTTATATAATAAAAACTATAGATCATTGTTAGCTTTGTATTAATTGAAGCTCAAATCACAAATGAAGGTGAAAATCATTTACTTACCTGTGTTTATACTAAATTTAAAGACTTATATACAAATATTTATTCTAAATAAATTAACTATCAGCAATGTCATTCAACACATAAACTCAGAAAATAAATGTAAGGCCTGCCAACTTTGACAATCCTGCTCACTTCTGATAGCAACCCTTCTTGGCAAACGTAGAGAGAGGAGAGTTGAGAGAGGGTGAAGAGAGGGCAGTCTGAGACTGAAAAGGCAAGAGATGATGGGATGATTTTGCGTTTTTCATATTTTTGCTTTGTGTTTGCACTGTGTCCTGTATCTACATGTAAATAAAAAAATAGAGACTAAAATTTGATGTGCTCACTGTCTCTACTAGCTCACACTAAAGAAACCCCATGCAAAAAGGGGTTTTTACATTAATATTGGACAGAATTATTTTAAATGTGATCTTAATCAATTCATTGAAGCACTTTTATGTGAATGGTTTTTAATCAACACCAATAAAGTAAATAAATTTTTTGTTGCTGTTGATTAAATTTACATACAAACTTTACAATTTTGCATGCCTTTTTCTTTAATAATAAAAAGAGATCTTACTTCATGTATTTCATTGAACTTTTCTTTATCTTGTATCAAAAGTTGCCTATATTCTGTTGCAGCATTCTCGAGTTCGGTATTTTTCTTTTCTGTTTTCCTGAAAGAAGAAAAACCTGGTGCATTTTTAAAACAAAACAAAAGCAGAACTAATATTATCTATAGTCAGTCATAAAAGTCTACATACACCCTTAAAAATGGGCTTATTTCAAAAATTGATTATATTTCAATTTGGGAAATCCTAACAATCTTTCACTTTTCACTAAAAATTGTGATTTAAATAAAAAAAAACGACTTTGTCTTTCAACAAGACAATGATCCCAAGCACACAGCAAAGATTGTTAAGGAATGGCTGCTCTACAAAACGCCCCAGCAGTTGCATTCACCTCCACAGTCACCAAGCCTTAATCCTATCGAACACATTTGGGAGGAAATCGACAGAAAAATTCGACAACAAACCATAACCAGCGTGGAAACCCTAAAGAAGGCTATGCAGCTGGCTTGGTCCCAAATTTCACCTGAGACAACGAAGAACCTGGTGAATTCGATGCCAAACCGAATGCGTGCAGTCATTACTTCAAAGGGAGGGCCTACCAAGTATTAACGGCTTATTTATATTTATCCATTGTTCCAAATTTCAGTTTCCTGTCTCTGTATGCAGACTTTCGTGACCACATAATTTAAACCTTTTGTTATTTTCGCTATGTTTTAACAAGTGTGTTGATAATTTCATTTCTTTTACCTGAGTTATTATTATAAATAATTACGAAAATAAAGTTGAATTTTCGAAATTACGAGTTTTGTGCAGTACATGAGAAAATCACTGTGTGTACGTAGACTTTTGTGACTGACTGTAAGTTCCAATTAAAATATAAGAAAAACATTACAACTGATCATCTTCTTAGATAATAACATTTACTTTTATAAGTCAATATGAAATATAAAAGGATAGTCATTAATGTTTTAACTATTCACAACCAATAAATAAGTTTGAGGATCCAATTGAGAAACAGAAGAAATAGGGAAACATTGCATAGTAAGAACAATCTAACATAATAAATACTTACTGCATTTTGCTGCATAGTGTTTTTTCTTGTTGTTGCATTTCAGCTTCAAGATGTTGATATAATTTACAATTTTTGACTGTTTGATTTCTTAAATCCCTGTTTTCTTGCTCTAAGAGTGCAACTTTCTCTTTCTGAAATGCAGAACTTTTATTAAAAAGTGAATTATAAAGAGGAAAATATTTTTTTAACTCAAAAATTTTAATATATAAGCACAGCAGATGATCTAAAAATTGATTTCCATATTTACAAATCTACATATTTGGAACTTTACAAATAACACATGAATTTCCTGTCAAGGGGTAAAACTCAAATAGCAATTTTAACAAAACAATTATTTTTGATAAAATAAAGCAAACTTTCACATGCTTTAATCGCTGGATTGAAATATGCTTAAAACTGGAATTTTATAAATAAATCACAAAATTAATGGTAAAAATGAATGATTCTAAGAAAATTTATTACAATATAGAAAAAAAATCACTATGTACATCTTTCCTATGCTTTTCAAAAAATCCATCAAAATATTGATGGATTTTCAATGGTAAACCAGCTTTATCAAAATAAAATTTTCTGGAACAAGGTGTTGCATTACAACAGAGTTTAATCCATTTTTTATTATTAATAAGAATTAAGATTTCAGAATGGCTATAAATGTTTTCATTTAAATTGAAAACTTACCAAAGATTCAAACTGATCATACTCCATTTTAAAATTTTTGACTCTTCCTAAAATTCTTCTGTTTCTTTCACTATGTACATCTTTCCTATGCTTTTCAAATTCTAACTGATTTTGTAGAAGTAAAATTTTTGTTCTCAAGATAGAAATTTCATCTGGTGGAGCTTTTCCTATAAATATATATATATTTAAAAAAAAACAAGAGAAAAATAAAGACTATTCCAAGCAAAGCAAAATACTTGCAAATACTGACATTATAGTAAGTGAAATAAAAATAATTCACTTTTGAAAGTGTAATCAAACTTTGAATTCCTTTTCACATTTAATTAAATAAGATATCATTTCTTGTATCAAACGAAATTTATACATCAAAAATTTTAAGGTTAAACATATTTGTTTCCATTAAAATCTGCATTTGCCGAAGAATTTTGAAATATTTACTTTAAAAAATGAGTAATTCATAAGAAATATTCAAGTAATATGACATGGAAATATATTTGAAGACCCACTAGAGTATATCATTGCAAGCGGGCGAGCGCCGCGAAAGGCACCGAAGAAGAGGCGTTGGCAACGGTTGACGAAGAACTTAGTGTCAGCCGAATTAATTTGGCGAAAGAAATATCTTGGTAGCCCCTAGATAGTTCACGGTGTTTTTCGCAACGCCGCGTGTTTCTGGGCGCTCGCTCGGCTAAATAAGGGACGGGTTGCCGCAATTTGGAAGTTCCTCTCGAAAGAGTAGCGACTCGTTGTATGAGCTGATCATTTTTCTCGCTTGTTATTAGTGAGCTGTGTTTGCGTTTGCTGTTAACGTTGTTTAATTGAAATCGCTGTGACTTACTGTTTACTGTGCTATACGATATCTGTTTTGCAGTCAGTGTTTATTACGCGTAAGGCTTGTATTTACGCTGTAAGTGACTGTTGATTGCTGGATTGTTTTTATCTGAAATTTCCCCTTATCAAGTCATCATGTAA
This sequence comes from Argiope argentata, assembly GCA_026289955.1. Lineage (NCBI taxonomy): Eukaryota > Metazoa > Arthropoda > Arachnida > Araneae > Araneidae > Argiope > Argiope argentata. The sequence continues at coordinate 1,355,127 of JAOUZG010043444.1, read as the reverse complement.
ATACCTGTAAATAAATTTATTTGTGCTGTCCTCAAGTAAAGTCTATTTGTTGGAACTCCTGGCCTCACCATAACGTGATGTAACACTTTCGCGCAAGCACATTGGTGACGTCAGGGAAAAATCCCATGATCCCACAGTAACAGATGTGAGTTTCAATTTCGGTTCGAGTGTTTAGTTTAGCTTTGGTTGGATTCGGAGTAAGAACGGATCCAAAGATGGTTGTAGACGATGTGAATGATCCCTACAACTAAAATGATATATGTATATATTTGTAAATAGTTATCTGTGCCTGTGTCCTCGTCAAGCAAATAAAAAATAGATGAAAATGAAAACCCTGGACTAATGCTTTCGATGTTGTGTTCTGATTCACGTTGGAATACCTCGATTCTATCTCATCTAGAAGTTCCCGGAACGACGAGGTAAGAGTACCTTTTCTCTTACATTTCGATAATTGAATTTTGGGCTTAGAAATCCCAAAACTATTCAATCCGAACCCGTTTCGCTAAAAAGTAACAATATCAATATATATTTATTTTTGTATACTTATTTTTTGATTAAATAATTTACTAAGCAGAAACGATGCAAGTTTGTTGCAAATCTGAATATTTTTTAAAAAAATTATACTGAATAATTTTCAAAAACATACATCTTTTACTGCATCTAAAATCATTTGATTGGAAATTAATTCTTTTTAACAATCCACATTCTTTTTTTAAAAAATCATTTAGTAAATTATGATTAAGATGAGAGGATAAGCAGACAGTCATGCAACTTACCTCCAAAATGAGTCCAATCTGTATTGATTGTTGAAGTTATAGGGATAGAAAATAAATGCCCTAAAGCCGTTTCATTAGCAGAATGAACACACTGGTCTAGGAGACCAGGAGGAGATAAACTATTCACAATTGAATTCTGAGAAATGTGAGTTTCAAAACACTCCGGTGCAAGCCTTCTTAACTCTTCCATCGGATGCAAGTATGGCACTAGTTCTTCATATGTAGCAACTTTATGTGAAAATGCAACTCCAGCACCATTGGAAACAGGCATAAAGACACTAGCACTGGCTGTATTACTATTACAGGCAACTATACTATCTGGTCCAGTCACAGTTTCATCAGAATTATGGATATCTGTAGGCATTTGCATACGTTTATGACTTAATACTGCTTCAGGACATGATATAGAGCGAGTTACTTGAGGATATTCTACTCTGACTGTGTCATAAGGAGATGTTAGATCAGGAAAAGCAAATATACCAAGATGGCTGCAGTAATGAAATCTAGGAAAAGTATCACTGTCAGTTTCTTGTAAACTAATTAGCATCTCTTCGTTTTCTTCTTCATGACTTTTTGTCGAACTATCTGTTCTTTCCAAAGTAGATTTAAATAAATCTACTGACTCTCCTGTCTGGTTTTGAATGGAAGAGACCGAAGCAGTATTTCTAAATAGTAAAGGATCTGTCACACCATTTTCAGTTATGCTTCGTTTTGAAGTCAATTCTGATACTTCTTTATCAACATCTACAGAATAATAGCACATGTTAAAATTTCTGCTCAGTTATTTATATACCTAAACATTAGTAATAATATTTTAACCACAAATTAAGTTTTTAATTAAGAATTTTAATACAGTCTAAATTGTTAAGAGTATGATACATTTTTTAAAAAATTATATCAAATTAGTTTTTTTAATTTAACATGTAATATAAAAAAACATTTTTTTAAAAATCAATTCCTGTTTAGGTTAACAAAGAAAATTTTTATTTTAGTTACTCTTTATCAAATAATAACAATTAATTATGCATAGAAATATAGTAGAGTCACAATATTAAGCGGTAAATTAGAAAGCGAATTTTTGATTCCGATTCCGAATACCTTTCAACAACTTAAACAATGCCTCGCCGCTGGGTTCGGGCTCATTCAGAGCAACTGTCACAGTTTGACAAAGGTCGTATTATTGAACTGAAAGAGGTCGGTTAGACAAATTGGAGAATCGCTCGTCATTTGTGCCGAAGCGGTGCGTCGATGCTGGCAAGGAAGAGTTCAACATCAGGATGGTAGCGGCCGACCTAGGGCCACCACAGATCGTGAGGACAGTGATAGTCCGATCAGCTGTCACAGCACCTTCTTCATCTCTATCAACCATCAAACGTTCAACCCAAACACCAGTGTCCACCATGACCATTCCCAGACGGTTGAAAAAAAAAATCTACGTTCGCGCAGATCGTTACGCCACCTGCCACTCACGCCTGCACTCTGCCGAGCTAGATTACAGTGGTGCAAGGCTTGACCAGGTTGGAATGATGCCAACTGGAGACGTCTAGTCTTTAGCGACGAATCCCGCTTCCAAATGAGTCCTGCCGATCATCGAAAACGAGTTTGGAGACACCCAGGTCAGAGGGGGGGAGGGGTCCTGCTTTCACTATTGTCCGCCACACCGGCCCTCAACAAGGCATTATGGTCTGGGGTGCCTTTCCTTTGATAGCCGTACCCCTTTGGTCGTCATTAGAGGTACAATTACTGCACAGCGGTACGTCGACGGCATCGTAAGACCTGTTTTGCTACTGTGCCTTTTGCAGTACCCTCGGATGGTTTCTAAGCAGGAGAATGTCACACCACATATGGCACGTGTTGCTATGAACTGTCCGTAAGCTTGTCAAACCCTTCCTTGGCCTGCCAGATCTTTCTCCCATCGAGCATGTCTGGGATATGATGAGAAGGCGATTGCATCTGCCACGGAATGTTGACCTCGTTCGACAATTGGAGCGAATTTGGCAGGAAATACCGCAGACCAACCGGAAGCTTATTCGGTCTATGCCAAGCCGTGTGGCAGCTTGTATCCAGGCTTGAAGAGGTCCAATACCTCATTGAGATTGTTACTGTAACTCAAATAAATTATTCAATTGTTCAGAGGTTTTAATCATTTACTATTCTGTACATTGTCTACCTATCCACCAATTTTCGTCTCAATCGGACAATTTTTTGATGTATCGATTATTTTTTTTGTTATCTTATATATGGAGAGTAAGCTAATAGAAGGAATTGAAAAATTAACAAATTTTCTGTACATCTAATTTTTTTCAAAGTAAAGCAATTTTATTGATTTGCATACAAATTTTAATGCAAATATTATGGATTTTCATTAAAAATTTTAATATATTTTTTTAAAGCATTTGATCATTAAAGGGACAATCATGCACGAATTGCATTCTAAAAATTAAACTGAGATGTATTACATTAAAATTCAATGTAATACATCTCAGTTTGTTTTTATTGTTGTTCTTTGTCTTAGAAGTTGGGCATATCTTTTCCAGTTAAGGAAATACATATATATTTCATAATTATCAAAATAGTATTTTCTATTTTCACACCAAAGATTGATAAATAAATTTTAAAAATAATTAAAAAAAGAAATTATTTTCTTTATGACCCACAGCTTTTGGCTTATAATCTTCTGAAGAGAGAGGAAAAAATTAAATGATAGATTTTATTTAGAACCTATTGTCTTTGCCTTCATAGGATACAGAAGGAAAAACATTATTAAAAAATGCTATTTAGAATGCAACAAATATAGTAATACGATAATATTAATTGTCAATTAACTTTTTACCTTCATGTTATAACAAATGCTTAATAACTTACAAAAATGAACTAAGATTTGATTAAATATATATGTACTAATGCTTATTTGAGAGAAGGGGAAAGGATAATTCAAATTTTAATGGAAAACCAATTCTTTAATATAATTTATAAATATTGATGAAGAAATATATCTGCATGGATAAAGTTTTTAAATTAAATAATTTTGTTAAGAAATAAAACCCACCATCTTCCTTTGCTTCATGAGCTGATAAAATATCAACATTTTCAAGGCCACTCTGTTTACTGCCATCGATATCTAATCAAAATAATAATAATAATAATAATAATATAAGAAAAGATGTCCAATCATAAATGACATATTTTAATAAATATATTTTTTAAACACTTGCCTTTCAAACTTTGCAAGGAAGATAATGAATTATCTGTCTCCAATTTCAAAAGCTAAGCAAAGAAAAAGAAATTGAAATAAGAATCATATACAGGTATTTTATAGCTTTATAATGTGACGACTTCAAAAAAGCGATGGATAAGAATATAACGAACTAAGTTCCCACGGGAAAATAACCCTTTGTAGCTGGTAGTTACCGATAGCTGAGAAATTTGTAAAATGTAAAGAATGTAGACATCTGGTACTCAAAGCGAAGTACAGCGATCAAGCTAAGTCCAGATGTGTCTGGGTGATTTGTGCGGTCTCCAATAAAATGGGCATGTGTTTGAAATCAACATCGGAGGAAGGAAGCAGATGTGACCCTGTCAATAGATAAGAGGCACCCGCCTTTCAAATCGTTACAAAGGGGTTCGGCGGCAGATGACGTTTCTTTTCTTCTGGAAAGACCACTCCAGCCAAGAGGGAGACCACTAATCTCTTCGCTAATCGATGCTTTCCCTTCTCCTGTGATTGGAAAGATAACTTAGGTCAGATGATCCAATGAAAGTTGGGAACTATCCTGATTGGTCATTTGTCACCGAAGACCGGCCTACGAGACCCAAATAAAAAGGGGACGAAAGAGATGGAAAGAGAGAAGGAAGCCGACTGACGTAGCGAGAGCTAATGATTGGTGCTAGAATTCAGCTGTGTAAAATTTTCAGGAGAGAATCTGGTGTAACGTAGGCAGCCGCGCCCTGTAGCTGAGCCCATGTGAAAATCATCGGAAATATTAGGACCACCGTGCGTTCCGTCTGAAGTGTGAAAGCTCATCAGAGCTTTTGGAGACCTCCAATTAGTTAAACAGGTTGTCTTTTGAGTTGCCAGCCAGTTCATCCCCTTACTTTTCCCGATATCCCAGCAGGTTAATCGACGAGCGGATAATCCCGAACCTCGGGCTGAATCTTGCAGGAGTTTCAAGAACTCCGCCATATCTTTTCACCTCCAAGAGAGATCCCTCCCTTATGAGAAACACAGCCCCTTCCCCTAGTGGAACTCCGAACTGAATTACCTATGTGCTTGTAAAATAATTAATCAAGAAGGTATAACTGTGCGAAATATATATGTATCATAGGTGGAAATAAATAGATTTTTATTTCTTAAAGACCTGAGTTTGTCTTCGGCGTAACTCACCAATAGCCCCCGCAAAAAACGTTACAATAAATTAAGAACTACAGAAAATATATTTGAGATGTTACAATTGAATAAGCTAAACAATTTATTGAAAAGACTGTGATATAAATTACATCATAAAAACCTAATTGTATAATGCATCAAATTTTAAATTCCTCAAAAACAACACGCTTTTTTTTAATCTTCAAAAAGATTTTTAAAGATTTATATGAATGGATTAATATGCAGAAAGGGTAAAAAAGAATTATTTGTCGCACAAAAGTTGTTGATCTCAATTTATACTGAATTTCTTTTATAGCATTAAACTCCTTAATAAATTACAAAAAAGATTTTTAAAGATTTATATGAATGGATTAATATGCAGAAAGGGTAAAAAAGAATTATTTGTTGCACAAAAGTTGTTGATCTCAATTTATACTGAATTTCTTTTATAGCATTAAACTCCTTAATAAATTACAGATTAAATATAGATTTGATAAACACTAAATATTTTATCAATTGAATAATTAAATTATAATTCAATTGACCATTTGTAAGTAAACAACTTTAGACATACCTCAGGTTTAGCTTCAACAGCAATATCTAAAGGTACTTCTTCTGATGAAACTTGTCTATTGTAATTCTTCGCAATTGTTTCATCTAAATATTATTATGCATCAAAGAATTTATTTCAGAAAATATTTCTGATGACATTCAAATACATTGAGACCATGAATAAAAACTTTTACTTCAGAATATTATTGAAATATCCAAAGAAATGGAAGAAGAATTTCATTTATAGCAATTCACATTTATGAATTCTTAACTTTTTGTTAAATATTTTGCTTTAAAAAAACGATTTTTTACTCAATGTACAGAAAAAAAATATTAAGCATTTTTTTTAAAAAACAATGCATGGATATTATGACATTTTATCTTAAGCATATAGAATATGTGTATTTATTTTTCACACCAATATAATTTTACACATACAAAGAAAAAAATTCATGTTTAAGAAGTATGATTTCCCCCAAATATATATCTAATTTTTAAAATTACATTCCAATTTCATAGAATTACAGCAGCTCTAATAGGCTAGAACACTACTTCAAATATATATATAATTGAAGTAATTATAGTTCACTCAGAATAGACTTCATTTGATTTTAAAAATATTTTAAAGAGATAAATACTTTTTAAACTATCAAATAATTTCTAAAGGCCACTCTATTTTCTGATAAATGAAAGTAATTTTTCATGAGAAATATGCTATAAAAATCTAAAACAAACAGAGCTCAGAAATTTATTGCTTCAAAAACCATAGAGTCTACCGAGAATGTATTTATGTGGAAAGTGAGATAAATTGAAAGTATTTAAATTTTTTCCTGTTTTAATAAACTAGGACAAATAAAAAAAATGCTAATGGAAATTTCTTGAAAGAAATATGTTGAAGGACAGAAAAAAAATCAAATATACTAAAAGAGCAATTTAATTACAGCTTATGCAAATATAAATGTGTGATAATTTATAAATAATAATTAATTTCCTTTAAATTTTCTTCTTTTTTTACATGAAAGCAAATTACACTTAATTATATATAGGTTCACCAAAAAGCAAACAAAGATTTTCTGGATTTAATACTTATACAAAACTGCTTTATTTAACAATGTAATTTCCGATGCAAAAATATAATTATGAGGAATATCTTCATGAATGATTCATTTAATTTAATGTAAATATGTAGGTTATTATTTTTCAATCTCTGAAGGGTCATAAAAAAGGAGAGAGAAAAATAGAGGACAAAATGAATTTATTACCAAAATTTACAATCATGGTTACTTTTCAACATAATCACTGAGAAGATTCAGATATTATCACAACACAGATCAAAATTCCTATTCCCTCTTTCAAAAATAATGCTACTAATAATAAGAGATGGATCTTCACATTTTTTTAAAACTCCTTATTAATCTGGAATTATTATTTTAGCATTCTAACCAGTTTCTCGGTTTAGAAAAGAAATGAAAATCTTAACTTGATACCTTTTTTATTATGAAGAAAAGGATTGATGAAAGACTGTTCCAAAAGATCTTGTTCAAAGAATTATTCAACTCATTTGAAAAAAAGAATGCCACAGTTCTTGTCTAAAGCTAGCAAACCAACATGCAAAAATTGTGACTTTTGAATTTCAGATTAATATATATAGATAAACCTACACCATATTTTACTTTAAAGAAAATTTCAAAGAATTATATAATTATTGAGAAATTTTAAAGGAATTCTACCCTATATTATTAATTGCATCATTTTCGATAACAGAATCAGAAATCCAGTTCACTGATATGACAAATGCCTGAATTTTATGGTTATTACATCAAAAATTAACCATGTTTATACAGAGCTTTCGGTAATAAACTCATTTTTTGCTCACATTTATTTTTTAATGTCTATAGAGAAAAAATGACCTTGTATTTTAAATAAATATAAAAATATCAAACACAAAACACAATTGAAAAATGATTTGCCAGAGAAATGAGAGTTGCTTACTTTTTAAAGTCAATGGTGATGTAGCATTAGAAGTTTGTGGTGTGGATACATTAGATATACCACTTGGAGCCCAAGGAATTGCATCACGAGATGACTCAGATTCATTTACAAAATCAGTTTCATAGTTGATAGAACAACTGCTCTGATTACTACAACAATTTAATTGTGCACTATCTACAAATTAATGAAAGAAATCTATCAAATACAGAGCTGAAGTTTTTTACGTTAATACAGAGTCTAAAGATTTTCAAAGATATCTATGAATAGATTTTAAAATTAGGAAATATTAAATCAAATGTCATAATGTAGCAAGCACAAAAAGGAAGCATTTAAAAATATTTTGAAATAGAGGCAATGATATTTTGAAATTTCATTTATAGAAATCTAATTCAAGGTTTACAATGAACATGTCTGTGCTTTTTTTTTCTATATAAAATAAATATAAAAATGATTTTTAATAATAATTTAGAAAAAAAGAATTCAATAACAATTTCAAAATAAAAACTTAAAATGAAAAATGTGAAAGCAAAAAAAGCTAATTTAAAATATCCATACCAAAACTATATAAGTTGTGCTCATTAGATGAAGTCAAATTATTTCTAAAGGATTCTGAAGTTCTATCAACACAATATGAAGCACATTCTACGACAACATCATGATATGCCATCTTTTTAAACCTAAATAGCAATGTTAGAGAATTATTATTTATAATAAAATCCTAATAAAATAATTAATTTCAGTAAAATAGAAAATTATTCATAATGAAATTCTTAAAATTGAAACATCAAGTATATGAAACAAATTTTCCATAGCAACATTAAAGTATGTTTCAGTCTAAAGATTGAAATGTTATATTGAACTTTTTGTTTAAATTATGCTTCTTTTCTGAAATCATTGAGATATTCATAGAACAATTCAACATTCATTAAGAAATTAAATTATATTGACTGAAATAAAAATTTCATTTCTACATGCAAAATTTAAGAGCACTATTTAATTATGCTTTATTATTCCATATAGTTTTAAATACAAATACAATACTATGCATTATTATGAATATTAAATTCTATCTAATAATCTGATTAAATATTTTTTTAAAGATAAATATAAGCATTTTATATCAGTCAACATTCCTTAAACCAAAAAATTTCAAATAAACACAAGATGCTACAAGAGACATTATATATAAAAAAGTAAAAAATATGTCATTTAAAATACAAAACAGCAGTGAAACAATCTGTTAGTAGACAAAAAAATTCTTAATTTATGTGTCATTTTCTAACATATCAAACAATCACTGAATTAATTAAATCCAGTATTGTTTTGAATAAATTAAAATATAAGCAAAATTTTACATTTAAATTTTATTTATTGCAAAAAAGTCTCTGAGTAAAACAACAATTGTAAATGTATTATAGAATTTGTTAAATACCTTTTAGGTTCAAGCTCTTGTTCTTTCGTAGCATTGACTAGAAAAGGATGCAATCTGACTTGTTTTACAAGAGGCTAAAAATAGAAAAATCTTAAAGAAACATTTAAAAGTGATTAATTAACATTTTAAAACAGAAGTATAATAACTTATTAAAAAAAGGATAAATAAATATAAACTTTTTATTTCTTCTAAAATATTTTGATGCCATTTTTTAAAGCCTATTTAAAAATTGTTTCAATTCAAATCAATATAAATATTTGGCCTAGTTTCAGAGCTAATAACAAAGATTAATATTAATTCTACTAAATCCATACTAAAATTGTACTGTCCTCTAGGCATCACCTATAACTCGAAAGAAAAAAAAGAAGAAAAAGTTGGCAATTATTGGTAGTATAATTAAGAGCTCCAAAAAATAGTATTTGGAGAATAAATGAAAAAAAAAAATTGTTTAGATGCTAAAGTTATCAATTATGAAAAAAATACTGCATTTCATGATTTAATTTCAATGTAGACAGACTGCAGTAATAAAAATATAAAATCAATGCTGTCGAATTTGACAATTCTGGCAGGGGGAAAAAATAGCTAAATTTACATTAGGTTATAAAATTCCACAGAGAAATTAAGAAATATATTATACTGATTATGAGAGAATTATAAGAAAAATACCAAAATGCAATTGCTGATAATTTAAGTAAGTAAATAGGATATTCTTACAACACAAATATCAGAAATAATAATAGGACCCTTCTCTCAAAATCGCCTGGCTATTGTGTTTTAATATTTTCATGAATGATCATTCTAAAAGTATACTATCATTAGACTAAATCTCATCCATCTCAGATTTCAACCTCATGCCCTCTTATTGTTAGTCCAAACCCAAATATTGGAAAAAATCTGATAAATTTAATAGAATAATAAAATCTTTATAATTTTTGATGGGCTAAAAAAATTTGACTATGGTATTAATACAATTTATAATATATCAGAAATTTTTCAAAAGTAAAATTAAAATGCTTACCTTGATAACTTTATTAAAGACAACTGCATTATCTTCAGTTACTTTATTACTTAGATACATACTACGAAGATACACCAAGAAATTGTAAGGAAACAATCCATACAAACGTTGAAATAAGGAACCAATTGCAGTTTGCAAATGTGTTGCATGGACATCAACAATAAAGCCTAAAGAATGAAAAAATACATATAAATACTCACTTTTTTTTTCACTAGCAATTCCTTTCAACAAACAAATAATTTTAAATTTTTCAGCAAATAAATTTTTTTATTATATATAATAAAATTATTCATTAACATATTTTTCCCAAAGGATTAATTATTTAAATATTATCACTATAGCATTTATCTAGCCTTATATAATTAAATATTCTTATTAATGCATTTTCTAAACTAAGGGTGCAGATTAATTTTTTGGAAATACATTTAAAAAAAGAAAAAGAAAAGAAAGCTACAGGCCAAAGAATATTTCAATACATATATTTTTACTTTTCATTCTTAAATTTTACTGTTTTTTTCTTCTTATTTTTAGGTTATCAATGACATTCAAAATTAATCACAAAAAAAATGCCACTGATATTAGATCAAATAAGAATATTCTTAAGAAAGCAATCACTGATTCAAGCCTTATAATCTTGTCAAATCGATAATTTTTAAGCCTTAACTTATATTTTATCTGTATTACTTTATATATAATACTATGCATATGGCAAAACTTTGGCTCATCATAAAACTGCTTTGTGCCTTTCATAATAATATTATGATACCTGATTCCAATACTTGGAAAAGCCACAAAAAGACAATGAGTTTGACAACTTTGTTTTAAGCATCTTACTAAGAAGTTTTTACAAGTATATTATTTTTATTATATATTTAAAAGGATTTATTCTCAGTTCTAAAATTGAAATTAATTAGAGAAATCACTTTATAAGACAGTACAAACGATTTTAAAAAATATTTCAGTATAATTAATAGATTGATTTTTTTAATAAGTATAATAGATAATCATCTTCTCAATTTAAATTAATATATTGCATATATAATAAAGAGATATTAAAAAAATCATGAGTTACAGAAATTATTTTTTAAATTATAATAACATTGTTAGTGTTAGAGGCTATGTACCTGTTACAGTTTTTTAATATTTTCTTTAAATATTAAGCATGTATAAATCTTACTAACAAAATATCATTGACATTTTTAAACCATGTCACTTATATCTCCAATGAAGGGGGCACATAATTAATGATGTTTTACCACATACTGAATTCTTATAGGATAAAGTCAGTAAAATTTCAAGCAAATAGATGAATTAAATGCTATAATAAATTATTCTCATATTATTGTATGTGTAGGGCATAAAAATTGTCTGTACTGGAAATTTTTCTTTCTATTTTTTATTAACAACTTTTTTTTAAAAAAATAACAATTACCTTTGATTGATTACCAATTACCTTTGATAATTACCTTTACTATAAATGAAAGTCAACAACAAAATGTATAAACAGGTATAAACTTAATAAAAATGTAATACTAAATACCTTATTCAGTACATTCAACATCAATATGCCCACTGTTTCTGACAGAAGTATTAAGAATATATTGCTATAAAATATAATTATCCTTATTTTATTATACTTAATATTATTACAGGATATGATGATAAACTAATTGAAAAGAAATTTAAATGATCAGCTGAAAGCCAAATGATATTTGTTATGCAATTTTTCATTAGCTCGACTTTGACTAAAATATATATAACATGCATGAAGTTTTGAAGAAAGATAAAAATAGGTATGTGTTGATGTATTAGGATTGTTGTATACATTTACCAGATACTATACTAAAAGGAATCCTGCATTTTATACAAGAATTTACATATGGTGATCAATACTGTTGAATACAGAATAATATCCAATGTTTTATTCAATGAATACACATAATACTGATTAATATGAGTCAATTAAAAAAAATATGCAATAGAATATTATTTTTGAGATGAACTGCCCAAACACATATGTCAACTAACTTTTTTTTTTAATTTCAACTTTAATATTTTAGGTATTATGAAATAAAACTCCATATGTATGAAGAAAAATTTTAAATCATTATTTTAAAATTCAAAATGATTTTAAAAACACAAAATTATTTATTGCAAAGGTTCCTTATTTGTTATAAAAGTATTTAAAATAAATTTCAAATACTTATGATGTGATATATATTATTCTCAAATTTTACTAATGTACTGATGTCAAAATATCAAAAGTTATTGGAAACAAATTATCAAATTTAATGTTTCACAAACTGCTCGTTAATTAATTAACAATTATTTCAATAAAGGTACTTTTCCATTAACCGGGCACAAGCGAAAAACCAACTAAGAAATTTGCCAATTTTTTGCTTGCACCCAGCTAATGGAAAAGTGCACAATAGAGGAATAAACAATAAAAACCCAATTATATATCCACAATGATAAACAATGAAAGATTAAGTCATCTATTTCTTTAAGAGTTCTTTAAAAATATTATTTATCAATATTATTAAAACATGCAAATTTTTAAAAAGTCTCATCAACAGTTGCAAAAAACTAATTATTATAGTAATGACCAAAAATGAGGAAACTTTTAAGAGGAAAAAAAAATCAATTTGAAACCTTATAACAGGAATAGTATTTGCAATAATACCATGTAGTTATATATCATTTTAAAGGTGATTTAACTAGAAAAAAAATGTATTAATTTATGTTCAATTACCATTACTGTCCAAAAGTAAAAACCAAACAAAAAGAGAAGAAAATATCTTGCTTTAGCTGATATAGCTTTCCTTCATTTGAATGTAGTCAATAAGTATGAGTATAGACTACAAATACAATGATATCCTGTTGTCAAATTCAGCAATTAACATGTACCTTACAACTAAGGAGACTTTTTTTTACAGTCTTTAATATTTCTATCATATTGGCCTTTAATATATTATCATATTTAATTATATATTCTTTCCTTTATGAATTGTCAAAGTGTAAATATATATATATATATATATATATATATATATCTTCAGTAAAAAACAGTTTAGAAGTTTTATTATTGTATGATTAAAGCTTTATTGTAATAAAATATAAGGAAATAAACCACTAGAAAATTAAGGAAAGCACACAACTCCAAGAAATGACAGAATAATGAAAAGATTGTGCCAATGTGACAAATGATAATCATCTGAAAATATAAAGTTGAATATGAATATTATTTAACACAGATCACAAAATAGATTTAGATGCAAGAATTTTTTTAAAGCCATTTCTAAATTTGAAATAAGAATTCAAAAAGTTTAAAGGTGTAAAACTAAATTGGACAGCAAAACAATTAAATCACAATTTAGCTATTTGATAGAGACATCATAAATGATGTAAGGAGAAAAATAGGAGATTTTCATTCTAAATGCATTACACCTGCTGTTACAGTTAGTGCTATGATCTTGATATAACAGCAAAAGAAGGGTGTGATTAATGAGAATATAAAGGTATAAAAATACATGAATGAAATACTCATTCTTAAACTGTCTTCCAAGTGTGATCTTTTCCCGAGATAAAGAAAAATTAATATTTCGAAAGGATTCATTTCCATGTTAAATATACATTGTAGTAAAAACTAATTTCTAGATAATCGAATTTCACTACAGGAATAGCCTGGGAATAGATCTTAACTCAATAAAAAAGACAACTAAAGAAGCATGCTACAAAGAAACAACCTAGCAATAAATCCTATTAATTAAAACAAAAATACAATTATAGTATCATATTTTAACAACTGAGAACCAAAAGGAACGGTAGAATCTGAAATGTAAAGGCTACCCAACAAAATATTAATAGCCATAAATGAGAAAATTTACAAGATAAGGAAATCTAAGAATAGTTTGCTATTCCTATACAAATATCCATCATAATCAAAAGAAGTGCTTTCTTCAAAGCTTCCTTTTACATTCTCTAATAAATATGCAATCTCCCTTTCCCCTGTATAAAAAGGAAGATTTTGGGTAAGAGTGCATAAAGGTTGACAAACAACAGCAACAAAATAGAGATTCTTAACATAAGTTTATTATTTTTTATTGAATCTATTAAATGATCCTAGACATTTTTTTTGTCATTCAATTTTTAATTTGGCATTTATTAATTAAGTTTTTTTAGACACATTGTTTCTAATTGATTAAAGCTAAGATTAGATATTGAAGCTTGTGATAATTTAGATAAGACCCTTGACAGATTTGATTTCAAGTTTGATAAGCAGGTATCTAAATTTCCAATCATGTCAAACTTGTGTACCAAATTTTCACCATCTAGATAACTTTGTTTCATATTCAAAATGGTAATTTATATTTAGACAATTGGGTATAAAGAATTTAGGATTTGACTCAAAATTCGATAGAAAATTACAAATTCGGTGTAAAGACCATATGCCAAATTTTGTCAAACTAACAAAATGTAAAATCAATATAACAACTTCAAAGTGTATTTGAGTTACTTTTGTCAAACACAAATATAATGCTAAAAAGGTATTTCTCAAACCTGAGAAAAACAAAAACTGATCTACATATAACTGATAAAGCATTTTTATATAACTAATTACATATATTATATCTTGAAAATACAGTTTTTAAAAGATGGAATTTCAATTACATTTGTAATTACCTGGTTTTTTTCCACCCCAGGATGCTATTCTGGAGAAGATTTCAAATGTGTCACTTAAAAAAGGTATAAACTGCCCAGGTATTATTGATAAAAGTGATATCAAGGTAAGAAGTCCACACATTATGGTTGGTGCATTTTGATCATTCTGTAAAGAATATCAATGTAAAAATGAAAGTTAAAATTTGTAATAACACTGATTTTCAAAAAATCATTAGTTTTGCTTGAAAAAGAAATTGCTAATTTTTTATTTATTTTCATTCTTGCATCTTATGGTCTGCTTTAAGAAACAGCCACTAAAGTTGAGACTATAATATTAAAAGCAATTTTTAGATTTTATGATGTTAGTCGAATTTAAAGATATTTATTTAAAAAAATATTTATGTCAAAAAATGTAATTTTAAAAAAAAACAATATAAATTAAAAATCACTTATTTTCCCCAAACCATGGCTATATAAAAATTATTTCTAATTATTTTCTCAATAATTTATTTAAAAATGTGTACACAAAACTGGTTTTATTTGTTTATCAAAATAAAGAATAAATAAAACAGAAAATAACCTATCCATTTAAAACTGAAAGAATATGATAATTTTTTTAAAATATAGATAAGCATCCTCCTTATGATACTTTGTTAATATAATAAAACTAAATAATAGTTGCAAAAATATTGAATATGTTTTATTAATTAAGTGCAATTATTATCTCAAGAACATTTCATTAAAAAATGATAGTCGAATGTACAGGAAAAATTCAAAATCTAAATTTAATAACAAAGAAAGGAGAAAATATCTAATGATTTAACTAGATGCTGTGCCTGTATTTATTTCTTATATATGTATGCAAGAAAAGACAAAAAATATATATTACTATGTTAAACAGTGTTGAGATTTTTATATTTACATACATATTATAATTCAGATTTTTATATTAAAATTCTTAACCAGTTAAATGCGATCGATGTGTAAACACATCGGACCAAACCTCTACTGCAGTGTGGTAGACATGTATACTTATGTAAAATAAAAAATTACCATTTACTATAAAAGCTCGAAATCTCAATAAATGTAATACTAATATTATTTCGTAATATGTTCTCCTTATATTACCAATATGACCACTATGTATTTCATATAGAGGGGGGGCTCACGTATCAAAACTAATTACATACGTAACCCGCGATTTGAACGGCCAATGTTGATTTGTGGAGAAAATTCGTCGGTAGTTAGCAGAGGCAACAATGACACATTGCTCTGCAAAGTAAAGTTTTATATATTTTTTACACAAGACAGGGCATTCAAAAAACAGTATGAAGGAAAAAATCCAAACTATTTGAACAAAAGCTCTCCTTTTCTTGCTTCTGAAGTATCTGAAGTAAAGAGTTTATTTTCATAGTTATTACCAAATAAAGTATAAGACAAGGTAAGTATGATAAATACTATTGTTACGTTTTTAGCTTAGCGGGATCGGATTGAATGGACTTTATTTGAGGACAGCACAAACAAATTTATTTACAGCTATTTACAGATATATACAGGATGACTTGGAAAAGTATTTCTTCAGAAAACACAATTCAGCAATAATCAGTCACTTACAGCGTAAATGCAAGTCTTACGCACAATAAACACAGTTTGCAAAACAGCAATAGTATAGCACAGCAACAGTCAATCACAGCGAGCTCAATAACACAGCGTTAACAGCAAACGCAAACACAGATCACTAATAACAAGCGAAAAGCTACAAGTAAGCGAAACGCTTCTCTTCTCGAAAGAGAGATCCACTATCTTTGAGCGATCGACACAGAAAGACGGCAACCCGCCTCTTATATAGTCGGGCAAAAGCGTGGCCGTGCTACGGCGGAAGCTCCGAGAGGCTTCGGCGATGAGGGAGAAAAACCTCGGCGCAGCCAGACTTCTCTCGGGGTTACTAGAATATTCCTCCTGCCAAGTCAACTCGGCTGGCGAAAAGCGCCTTTTGATGCGCCGCCAAAGTTTTCACCTCTGGCGAGCGTTAGCGTTCGCCCGCTTGTAACACTATGTATAAATAATAATAATGATAATACAATAAACGGCTACATTTACAATACAATACAATTTTCAAGCTCTTAGTAAGAATAACGTATTTAGAAACAAATTGTTAGTTTATTTGACAAATAAAAATGTAATCCTTCCTCGTTTTTCATAAAATACGTACCGTTTGCACTGTGTTCGACATGTAAACACGTCGCTGTTTGTTTTTAATTCCACACACTGAGGTTATCTTTTGAAACTAAATTCAACAGTTAACTGGTTAAAACTGATAATAGTTAGCATTTAGCTAATTAATATTATACTAAAGTTTTAAGAGAAATGACAGTCGTACTCTTATTGCTTGGAACATGTAAAGATTGCATGAATTTCCATTCTAAAACCAAGCAAAATTTATAATTGGGGAAAACATGGAATTTCGATGTTAATACTCGCACATTTGAGATAAAAAAATTTATCTTGTGAGATTAATAATTAAAAGAGAGGAAAATTTTCTTTGACTGCAGATACTTGGTATTCCTTGATTTAATAATACATATAGATAGTTTAATTTCAAAATCTAGTTTGAAAGAAGAATTCTAATATAAGACATATTATTTAAGTAAATACTGGTTTGAATGTTAGCCATTGAAGCTATATAGTTGATGTTCTGCACGTGTGTACTGAGTACCTGTTTCTGCAAGTTATCCAGATATCACTTTTATAACTTTAAAATCTGCAAAAGTTTGTGCATAATAGAAGCAATTAAATGAAAAAATAGGTTTAACCCTTCAAGTAGAAAAAAGGGAATTTTTCATAAATTGTGTTTAAAAAAATTATTTTTTAAAGCAATTTTTAAAACTTATTCTTTGAGATTAAAATTGATTTCACGAAAAATTTTATTTTTTAAATTTTAAAATGACATAAAAAAAGCTTTTGGAAGATATGTTCCAAAGTTATGGTGGGAAAACAGAAAATCTTTTTCACCTATTTCATTTGCTTTAAGGAAATTGGAAAAACTATTGAATAATGCAATTAAGCCAATTCTAATGAATGCCAAATATAGATTGAATCAGTCAAGGTATGCAAATTTATAAAGTAACAAAAAAAATATTAATTTACCTTAAGAAGATTTATTAGTAGATTCAAAATGCGATGTGCAGCAATTTTATGCAGCCAAGGAGGTTGACGATACACCAAATTCATTAAAAGTTTCACAGCCTTATAACGGTAGATTTCATTCTTCATTAAATCAAAAATTTTGTCGAATAAATGCTGGAAAATAAATAAAAGATATAAGAAAATAAAAGAAATTAACAAGCATAATTAAATCATAATGATTTCAACATTTTTCAAAATATAAAAGAAAAAAAATCAATAAAAATCTTAGTTTTAAAATCTATTTAACTAATAAAACATCTTTTGATTATATTAATTAAAAAGTGAAATAAGAATGTTTTGGTGCAATAAATAAAACTTAATTCAAGATAGAAGGGGGAAAATATTATTTGTTGTTTCATAAGTAAAAAAATATCAGTTTTTTTTTACAATTTTTAATTGCGTTTACCTTCACTAAATATTGATAAAATATATTAAAACTACCATTTCAGTGATAATATACTTAATTAAATAACATTACAACTTTTAATTAACACCAATAAAAGATTCTGATATTAAAATTCAAATCAAAGAAAATTAAAAAGTAGCTCTGTAAACATCAATAAGACTAATAACAACTTTTGAACATTGAAAAATTTCTTAAAATTATATACTATAAACTTTAAAAAAAAAAAAAAAAACGATTATAATTCATATCAACGTGAAAATTTGGGGGGGGGATTACAAAGCATGGTTATTTTAAAAATATGAGGTAATTGAAAAACAGATCTTTTAGATTTCACACGGAAAATTAGATTTCAAACTAAAAATATGTTTTTCAGATTATTAAAATATTAGAGTTTTTTCAGATTTTCAAATTAATCAAAAATCAAATTAATTGAAGTCAAATTCTAATCAAAAATAAGATTACCTTATCATGAGGCTCTTTGGACCGAACTAAAATATCTATTATGCGATGGGAATCCGCAGTAATATAGTAATCTACTATTCCATTCAAGACTTTAGAATCTTTATCTAGAAAGAAAGGAATAGAATACGTTCATGAAAATTTATTCAAAATTGTAAAAAAATAATATAATAGTTAATACACATTTAAATTCATCCCTCAATGCAATTATTCATGTTCACAAACGTGAATTGGATTGAAGGCATAATTTCAAATTTATAATTAAATATTGTTCATTTTTTATTTTTTTAAATTTAAGTCAGAAAAAGTTTGAATTATTAAAAAGTAAAAAAGCATCAACAAAGCAAAATCAATAATGTATTATGTTACATAAAAAAAGAATATATTTATTTACAAGTTTTAAGAAATAATTAATAAACATGTTTAAACACAACTTACTTTCATTTAAACCTTCACAAATCATATCCATAATACTTCCAGCATAATGATAATCAGCTGTTTCCAATACAGGTAGTAAATTTAAAACAGCTTCAACTGGATTCTGTGAGGATCTTTCACCCTTTTCTTTCCTCTGATGCATCTGTAAAAGATTAAGAATAAATTCATGAACAAATTAGGCATTGATATTGATCCGAAGGTACGAAAATTTTATTTAAGAGCTAATATGAAATAGAATAAATTTTATAAATAATTACAATATATCCATGCTAAAGCAATGCAGTAATGGTTAAAACAAATAGACAATATAAATAAACTTTAATGAATGTCTGCTATTTCCAAAACTGAATCTGAATTGCTCAGGTGATGTGCCAATATCAGTATTCTTTTCTGAGAGTTGAAAATTGATCGAAATCCACTCTCTTAAAGTAAGAATGAGAAAGCAAAATGAATATGGCAAATACTGTTACACATAAAGTTGAGAAGTAAATATTTTAATTAGTCAAATTAAAAGGAAGATAGGGTTTAAAAACAGTTTTAAGATAATACTACCGCTAAAATCTGTTTTCGCTAATTTCCATGGCACAGAAAATCTTTCCATAACAGTTGCTTGAATGCAAAATTCGCTTTCATATCCAAGAACTTAGGACAGACGTCCCCCCTTATTTTTGAAAATTTGATAAACGCTTATGCATCAAATGTCAATAACTAGATATATGACAGTATACACAATAGGAATACTTGCGATTTGTTGTATTCTGACTGACCACAGATTCCCATACAGGACAAACCTTTTCTTTGGATAGACAAATTTATTTGAATGAAACTATTTGTCTTAGTTAAACAAAAAAGGCCTCTATTTATCCCTTTCCAAAATAGCTGCAGGTAAGTCAGTGATAGTTATATATTAAATAGACCATCTAACATTTTACTTGCATATTAGACCATCAATGTGGCAACAGTTACCAACTACTTTTGGTGGTACCAACGTATTAGGATCGTCGATTTGCCAATGGTTGTCAACCACAACTAACCAAGTACTCAGATTTTTAGGTCTAGCATATTTTAAATTTATATATATACTAGCCGCCTTTGGTGACCAGTCGGTTCGCCAGCAATAATGCTCGCAAATATTTTATGTAGCTGTGTCTTATAACAGGTTTTTCACCAAAATATTTTTAAACCAAACAAATTTTGATAATCATATAATTCATTTATAGTATTATTTATTATTATTTTCTTCAGAGGATCTGTTCACTGTGCTACTCATCTTTCTCTTTCTATCCGAGCAATGATTGTCCTGGAATTGATAATTTACTCAAAAGGTGGAGGGAAAGGTCTAAAATTCTGTTTTTATAGAATAATGAGATTCAAATTTTCATAAATGTAAACACACTAAACAAATAAAGACACAATTGGTTTTCAAGGGATGCAAAAGCTTAAAAACAGCTTGGAAAATGCCTCGCACAGATGAAATAATGGTGACACACACACCCTTCTTTTCTTTTTGTATTCTTTTTTCTTCACTACTTTTCTTTCTATAAACCCTTTTTTCCCTTTGTTATTCTTTCTTTTTTTTCTTCCCTGTCCAGACTGTATTTGGAGCAGAGATAGATTAAATATTCATACAGACTAATAATAAAAGCAACTATTTTCTTTCTTTTTTAAACATCCCGTTATCTATGAATGAAAACCAACTGACTTCGTATATTTCTTTCTAAACAAATCATAATTTATTACTTCCTGCTATCTAACTCAGTTGGTGTGGGGGAAGGAAATGAAGATTTTTGGCAGGAAAGTAAGAAAAGTGTCATTTTAACTATTTTCCATGCAGTTTTTTAATTTTTTCTCTCCATAAAAACCATCCTCGTGCCTTAACGAAAATATTTTTAAAAAATTAGCCGAATAGGTCAAGTTGTTCTCCAGTTTTGCGCTTAGCAACGCATTTCGAGTTGCATTTTTATTAATATAGATAGATATATATAATTAACAAAATTGGTTTATTAAATAAAAAAATTAAAGTATAAGAAATACAGTTTACATTAATTGTCAAATGAAAGAAAGTAACAATATTCTTGCAAATTATTTTATTAGAATTTGAGCAATAATTCACCTAATAAATAACTGATAAGTGTAATGCTGTAATGTTATACACATATTCCAATTTCCTGTCTTCTGTAATAATAAAATTAGAAATGCTAGGCATTTTAGAAATTCGTTATGTATTTCAGATACATTAAAAATAACAGAATCTAAAATTTCTATAAAATTAAAGATTTTAAATATGAACACCAATTGCAGATTTCCATATATCTTATCCTATTTTAGAATGGATTCTGATAAATGATGATCTGACATTTATACTGTTCATATAAAGCACTTATCATGTATGTTACAGACTCAAATTTAGTCAGCCATACTTTGAACTTTTTATTAAAATTACATTAATTAACAGTAAACCTGTATAGTCAAAGTTACAAATAGTAGATGAGGATTACAAGATCAGGAGAGAAAGTTGTGAATTCAGTTTTCTCATACAGCAAATGTTCCAATTAATCTTAAAATAACTCCTTAAAAACTAATCCAATAATATAACTAGTGATACATTTAAAAATTACCATTTAATAGGGGAATTTGAAACTAAACTATACTGACATACTTTTTAAACTAAACTGATATTAAACAAAACAAACATGACAATTAGTACTTGTTTAGCCTTAAAAGGTTTTTCATTTTTTTTATTTAATTTGAAAGTAATGGCTATCAAGTATAAATGTTGGTATGAAATATTACTTAATTTAGCCCCATAAACATATATTATGGTATGCTAGCTTCAAATGCAGCAATTCATGCCAATATGATGCATAAGTTTCCTGTAACTTTTGAATTTTAACAACTATAAAAGTAACAGAAAACAGATTCAGAAACTTAATATAATGCAATAAAAATCAAATTATTTACGAAGCTGTAAATAACTAACATATTACAACAAAAATTAATTAAAAGGCTATTTTAAATATTTCGTAAAATTTTATTTCCTTATTATGCAAATTTTACAAATGTATTGCCTTTTCTGTATCACTTTTATTACAATATATGTTGTAAACACATTCAGAGTCATAAAAAAATGTTTGGTTTAGATACTTGTTTTATTCAAATAGCATAAATAAAATATCAAAAATAATAGTCTTGTAAAAAAAATATAAATCTACTAAATTTTTATCAATTGTTCCAACTATTCATTGCAATCATAAGGTTAAAAATAACATTAAAAAAACGTAATTACATAAAACACTTGAATGTATTTAACTTTCAAAAGTTCTCTTTAATATTCAAAGACTTTAAAGGGAAGAGGGATAAATAATTCTCACATAAATTTAAATATATAATTTATGTAAGAATTATACATTTAAATTGATTTCTAAATTATGTACCTAAAAAAATTGAATAAAATTAAAAATAAATGTTTAAAAACTGACTATTCTGTTATTAAATAAATATTTTCTGTTATGAATTAACAGATAAATAATACTGTAGTATAATTTCAGTGCTTAGCAACTCAATTCTCAAAGGATGCATGTTCAAGCAAAGAAACACGAAAGTTTTCACTGCAAATTCATTTTAAAGCAAAACTCATCAACACAGTACACGGGTATTGCAAATGATATCTGGCGGAAAATATAAGGGTGAAAATGGAAACCTAATACAATGTTGTATCACAGGCTTAAATTTATTGAGAGACAGTTTTTTATTATAAATTACAATTCAGGTTTACAGAATATCAGTATAATTATTATAGATCATATAAATAATTAACTTTTCAGACACATTAGGGGGAAAAAATTCTAAAATCATATACTATGTTTATAATTATTTCAAATCCTCCATACCACAATATACTATTTACTTTAAAAAATAATAATTAACACATAAAAAATGAAAAACATGGCAAATACTCGACTTAATAAGCATAAATTTCCAAGTTGAAGAAAAATCCGAATTATACTTTACAAAAATAATAAATATAAACACGACTACTTTAATGGCACAAAAATGACAAAAGAAAAAATAAATAAAAGTCATGAATTACCTTAGAAGTTTCAGAAAGATGACATAATACTCAGTTAAATTATTAAAATTCAACTGTCATGACAACGTAGTGAGAAATGAAAAGTGAAATCTGATTTCGGACGAGCATGAATATTTTGGTGTTATTAAGCTGCTAAACTTATATGCTGCCATATTGTAAACAATTTACTAGTTTCCGTTTCTCAATGTAATCTAAAGTATTTCTGGTAACACATCAATTGTGAATATGTGTATAAATTTTAATATCAAGAAAATAAATTTGAAAAATTATTATTGTGAAATATTTTTCAGTTTATTTATTTATTGGAAAAATCGTTTTTAGTTAGAAAATTAGAAATTCTTTAAGATATTAATAAATTAGATAACTTGATGGCAATTCACTCTTTGTTGTCATTTTGATTTGATTAATTTCGGCGGAATGGCGAAGCTTTTAACATTATATGCCAAAAGTTTTAATGGCACAGGTTTTATGTACTTTGAGAAATAAACAATAACATTTTTAATTTTATATTGTATTTAATGGTGTAAAATGCAAATTTCATATTCAATGATTATATAGGCCATTTATTTTTTAAGAATGAGTAACATATATATTCAAGAACCACCAACAAGCGGAAAAGTAATTTGTCTTTATTTATTAAGCTATGCATTTTGAATGAAAATTTTAATGTAAATTTCAGTATTTATTTTAATTGAATTGAACTATTTAATAAAAAATGAACAGGTTGTCTAACTAATCAAAACAAAGTGAAAGAATCCATTTTTTTTTTTGCATATTTCTGCAGAAGTAAACGGCAAATGTGAATTTCTCAGTTACATTTAATTCTGATTCCTATTATTTAGATAAAAGACATAACATATATTAATAAAAAAAAGTTTATCCTTTTCCATTTGTAGTGTTATTAGATACCGCTATATAAAGTTAATCTGATCCATCTTATTATAATGTATAAAAAAAGACATTATTTTAAAAGTTATATTGAGTACATGTTATATATTTTACCATCCAATATTCTTTGTGCAGACATTATATGCAATATGAAATTTAGTATAAAGTATAGAGACCATTAAAAAATAATTTCTCCTTTTCCTTCTTTGTATATAAAAAGTTATTTTGATTTGTGAAGAATTATTGAATCAGCTTGGATATTTTATCTCTAAAAAAGTAGCTAATACCACTTTGAGTAGTTTCCAGATATTTAACCATCTAATACTTTGCTCAGATATCATATGCGGTATGAAAATTATTAGTTAAGTATGAAGGGACTGTTTACAATGATTTTAAAGTTAAAGTGATTACTCCTTTTTTTCTGTATAAAGCATTATTTTTATCAATAAGTAATTAGTTCTGGATATAACTTTGGTCTTGGTAGAAAGATATACTTTTTTTAGATTAATTATATTTTGTGAGAGTAATTTGAGCATAAGTTCTAAAGATTTGGAACTATTTTGTTATTTGTATCTTTTAGGGGAAACTTACAAACTCTTCTACATTTTTTATATTTTATTTTAGTGATTTTTTCACTTACTATTGAAAAATTATCTGTCATCCCAAAAATCATTAACGTTAGCATAATTATTATGATTCTAACTTGTCCTTTGTAAACTTAATAGATTTAAGAAACCATCTGAAAATTTTAAGATGAAATAACCAGATAAATTATTTATTATTTCAAGATTATTGATTTGTTTATTTATATATTGACTTAATCATAATATTGATGTCAGTTCAATGTCTTGATAATAAATATTTTAAAGAAATAGTAATATTTTGTAAAATATTGTGTGAATTTTTTTCTCATCTCTTGTGTATAGTTTTGATAAATTTATAGTTCTTTTTGTTTGATGAGGTACTTATGCATTAAGCGGTCAATCTTTATCGCCAAATTTGAAGTTGTCATCAAAGAGTTGCTGAACTGCCAATAATGACTAAAAACTGTCATTATTTAAAAAATTGTGCAAACTTTAACCATTGTCTGCCATTTTGTTGGTTTTGCAGAATATCATTAAGTGCTTTTTCTGTTCTGGTATTTGGATTGGTTAAAATAATTAAAATTTGAATTTGCCTACCAGTGAAAAGATGCTGTGACTTATTTCCAAAATTATGACATGTGGCATAGACTTCACAAGGAAGATTATCTGTTGATAGCCATTCTGAAAGGCATCAAAGAGTTCTAACCCTCTAAGTAAATTGGCTCAAGGTGGTTGGCGACCATTAGCACATCAATGATATTCAAGTACCTATGAGGATAATAAAATTAAAAAGTTATTAGGTTGCATAGTTATTTTATTATGATGATTATTATTGCTAAGAAATTTTAAAAGTTTATTAAAACATTGGAAATTTTAAAGAGCTTAGAATATTGTTGCTTTTATATTATAAATACAGAATGGCACTAAAAAAGTTTTAAATCAGAATGGAACCTTTAAAGCCAATTTTTTTTAAATATATACTTTTTTTATTTGGAATAATTAATTTTGTTTTATCTCTTATTCTGAATATTGTTTAGTTCTTTTTTATTTAATATTTTTTTAATATATATTTTAGTCCAACTTATTGAATTCCCATTTCTTAAATATTTATTGATATGCTTAATCTTAGTGTCATTGTTTTTAATTGAAATATCAATTCCTTTTTGAGATTTATATACACATTTAAAGAAAACCTTTGTTAAAATTCAGCTGTTCTTGTTATTATTAACCTTATTGTTTTTGAAAATTATGCTTTGCAAAATGATTGTTATTCTTTTTTAGGTACTTTTCTGTTGGCCATGTGCAAGCAGAAAAATATCCAAAGAATTTTTTTCTGAATTCTTGATTATTTGGCAATTTTTCTCTTGTATCTGGTTGAAGAAAGAATCCTTTTTTTTAAGCCATATTTTTATCAATTTATGGCATTCATTTTTTTTTTACCTTTATTATCAAGAAAGAATACAATTCAGTATATTAAATTAGTACTTTTCATTTAGATTTTTTTTTCTAATTTAAAAATATTTTTCCGTGGATTTTTAAATTTCTATTGAGAAAGTTTATAAAGTGTGTCTTCAAATTGTGTTCATCAATTCTTCTGTATATAATATTTAACTTATTCCATTTTAAGAAATTATAATATTATTTATTATTTTGTTTTAGGTTCTGTTGAATACAACTGTTGGTGATATAGATATTGAATTATGGTCTAAGGAAGCTCCAAAAGCTTGTCGCAATTTTGTACAACTCTGTCTGGAAGGATATTATGATGGAACAAGTTTTCATCGTATGATAAAAGGTTTTATTGTCCAAGGTGGAGATCCATTGGGTGATGGTACTGGCGGTGAATCAATTTATGGACATCCTTTTAAGGTCTGATTTGATTTTGAAAAAAATATACTGTAACATTTTTTACTTTTATAAATATTTGACAATTAATTTTGTAAAAAATTTTATAGGATGAATTTCACTCTCGCTTGCGTTTTGTTCGTCGTGGTCTGGTGGCTATGGCAAATTCTGGAAAAGATGATAATGGGAGCCAGTTCTTTTTTACTCTGGGAGCAACTCCAGAATTACAAAATAAAAATACAATATTTGGAAAAGTAAATATTTGTTTCTTTTTATTTATACTCCTTAAAATTATTTTTAAAAAATTGAACCAGGAAATATAAAATGGAATATTCACCTCTTCAAACCATTTTGAAGAGGTGAAAAAGCTTGCTTTATTATACAGGATTTCTTGCAAAAATTTCTCTTTTATCTTTAAAATAAACATAGTAGTGAAAATGATTCTTATATCAGAATTTCTTTTGAACATATTTATTAATTGACATAGTAAAACACACACACACCTGCAAATATTAATTTTTGCATCCATTAAATCTTTTATCAAATTTAATCCCCTTTTCTTTTATTTTTGAAATTTGTATTTTCTTTCTGCATATTCTCTATCAGCAATATCTAATGACGGCAAAAAATGAAAATGAGTATTAAAAATACATCTGCATAGTTTAACAAAATACACTTAAAACTAAATATCAGATTATTCATCAAAGAAATAAAACCTATTCTCGTTGATTTGTTACAGTTATACATATGAAGGTGGGAAAAAAGTTTCTGGCCTAACAAGAAAATATAAAGAGGGAAAAAAAATTCTGTTTAATGATTGCTTTATCTTTCAACAGTTA
The DNA here is from genome assembly GCA_026289955.1 of Argiope argentata. Classification (NCBI taxonomy): domain Eukaryota; kingdom Metazoa; phylum Arthropoda; class Arachnida; order Araneae; family Araneidae; genus Argiope; species Argiope argentata. The sequence continues at coordinate 1,327,594 of JAOUZG010043444.1, read as the reverse complement.
ATAATTGCTTTATATTCCAATGTAATTTTTGTAATGTTTCCTTAAATTAGGCATTTTTCACTAAAATAATTTCTATTTTAGAATTTCTTTCCAGCTAGAAGTAAGAGTTTTTTCAGGTTGGGGAAGATTCTATCCACTGTTCTGATTGCTTCTTGTTTGCTACAGAATAGTGATTGATCAATGTCTTGTCCACAATATAAAAAAGTTAGTTGGGCTTGAATTTGCATCTCCGCATATTTTCCAATATTATCAAGTGCTGCAGTTTTTGATCAAAGGTTGGAAAACTTAACACCTATCTTTCTGACAACTTTCTCATTCCCAAAGTATCAATTTAAATATGGGTTACTCTTTCTTTGGATATACCAACATATTCAGGAACATCTATCAGTTTTGATTGGCAATCATTCATAATGTTTTTGTTATTTTTTCTAATGATTTCATCTGTAAGGGGCCGATTTTGGTCTTCCAAAACATTCTACATCCAGAATGCTTGTGTAACCTTGCTTAAAATCTGCAACATATGTTATTTAGCTTTTGTAAATGAAGAATTAGTTTCTCCAGTATAGCATTTAACTGAGTTTTAATACTGGTTGAAGATTAACTTTTAAAGAAAATATTACAACTCATATAGCAGTTTTCTCCATACTCAGCTAAAAACAAATTTTAATGCAGCACAGTAACTTTTTTTTTTTTTAAATATGTAATGAATATTAAGGTATTAAGGGATTTCCATTGCTTGGTGAGGTCAGAAATTTTTAATTTCGCCTTTGAATTACATACTTGTTACAGTTTGACATAAATTTTTATTTCTCTTTCTCTTTTGAAAATTTTAATAAATATTTCCTTAAAAATTAATATTTTATTTTGTGTCATTTAAAAAATATTAAGTGTATAGGATTTGTTATAGTAAAATATAGCATTAGTACTTAAAGAATAGTGTATTAGTACTTAAACATAAATTAACTCCATCTATTTTATCTTTAAAAAGCTTATCATTTTCAAAAATCTGTTAGATTCCAGAAGGAAAGGGGAAGTGCAGTAGTAGTAGGATAATGTTTAAAATTATTAATATCTATAATTTATAACTTGATCCTGGAGTTCAGCAGCACTGATTGTGTTCCTCTTAAGAAAGCCATTTTTGTAACAAAATATTGTAATTGTTATTAAATTTATGGAAAATACAATTATTTTGCATAGTTATGAAGGGTTATATATCACTTTTCAAACTAAAAATGTATAATTTAGTATTAGTTTTTCCTTTATGCTTGGAATTAAATTAATGATTTTGATTCATAATGATTTAAATAGTTTGATCAATTTGCTCTTGAAATTTCTTTTAAAAATATATTTTTATCATGTTAATAACATTTTTACTTTTGATAATTTTTTTCCTTCTTATGATAAATCAAATTAGTTCGGTCTGAAAAATTCTATTGCATTTTAAATTATTTCATTATGTCATTTTTAAATATTAAAATTATTTTTTATATAATTTAGGTTACTGGCAATACTGTGTACAATATGTTAAAACTTGAAGATGGCCTTGTGGATATAAATGACAAACCTCTTTATCCTCACAAAATAATATCTACTAAAGTAAGTTCTCTATTCTTTATTTTCTATTTTCCCCTCTTTTTTCTAATAAGAGTGGTGTTTATATTATACTTGAGATATTAAGGATATTTCTCTAGTCAAACAGGAAATATTTATTGGATCTGATATTAGGGTAAATTTCTATTGAGAATATTAACTATCACATGAATTATTTTAGTATAACTTCAGAAAACATTCTTCATACGATTTTGCAGAATTTTTTTATTAACTTTATTATAAAATTATTATCATCATCACAGATTAAAAATTAATTCTAATTGTTAATTTCTACAGAACTGAAGTAAATTCAATCAGATATGAACTGATGAAAATTATCTTACAGAAAGAATTAAATTTTGCATAATTCATAATTGGACATCAATAACTTTTGTTCTGAAAGGTTTTTGATTGCTAACTTAATAAATAGGATTGAGAATGGTTTTCAATTGCTAATTTTGATTGATTTTAAGCTTAACATCTTAGAAATGTCATTTATTGCATTCCATTTCATCCTCTTATCTCCATCCTCTTTTATGTTATATAAAATTAGAAGAAAATATCAAGATTCCTACATTTCCATTAAAAACATTATCTTTGCCTCACAATCTTATGACATTTTATTTATTTTATTATATATAAATATATATTTATTTAATTTAATCATTCAGCATTTTTTTACTCTTAGAAGAACAATTTTTTCCCTTAAATTTTACAAAACTGAATTGCTGCAATAAAATTGTCAGAATATTTTGTCTTTAAAACTTTTGTTTTTATCTTAAGTATTTGGATATTCATATTGTAAAGATTCTTTTGTGTTATATTCATTAAAAATTCACAAGATTGATGTGGTTTTTTAGTAATTATACTCTTTTTTTTTTGTAGCAATTATGCTCTTTTTTTAGTTGTTTTAATTTAATTTTAAAATTATCTTATAAAATTTATTAAATTATTATTTTGCAATAAAATTATATCTGTTCTATATAAATGATTAAATTAAATTTTAGTTTGTATTTTAATAGGTGTTATCTAATCCATTCCCTGATATAGAACCCAGAACTAAGCCCAAAATTGAAGAAAAAATTCCTGAAAAGCCCAAAGAAAAAGTTCAAAAGTATGTACAGTTTAGCATTCCTGTTTTAAGAATACATGTAATAATTATTGACTCTGAACGAGATAGTGATACTATTTTCATAGCTCCATTTTTAAAAATATTTACTTTTACACAATTATTAGATAATTGATTTGTTTTGTAATTATTATTGTAGTTCATGTCAGAATGATACCATAAATTTTATACATTTGTAATTCTTTTTCAAATTATCCATTAATTTATAAATAGTTGTAAAATTTAAACGAAATTTGTATTTTTTAACAAAGCTGCAAGTGGACTTTTTTTTTCTTTATAATTGCTTTATAATTCTTTTTATAAAACAAGATATTGTTGTACAAAAGCTTTGATTTAAAAAAATAAGTTAATGACTATGGCAAATAAAATCTAAAAAAATTAAATTTTGAACACTTGATTATATAAAATGAAATAAATTGGAAATGTGATATTTTTTTAGGTAATAAATTGGAGAAAAAGTTTTTTTGATTGTTTGCAATACTAAAGCTACTAATTCAATGAAACCATTACAGTGAATAAAAATATGATTTAACTTGTGCGAGCACATGGTGCTTAGCCATTCAAGAAATTATGCTCTGACGTGATACATTGAAATATGCATAGCAGATTTCATTTGAATCATTAATAATTGTACATTCTTTAGCTCCTTTTTTTATTGATATTCTTATTGATTTTTTATTTGTGATGCTAGAATTGGATTGACATTTTGTGTCAATCTATGTGTTAATCATCATAATTTACCTGTCCCATTTTTTGTAAGATTATTGTCCTATTGATTACTGTCCTGTTGTTCATAAGATATCCATTCTACTTTATAATTCTAACGGAGCATGTAAAATTTCCATCTAAAGTTTTTCATTACCACTGGTGATAGGAAATTTTTAAGTATTTAAACATGGGGTCCCAAAAAAGTAGAACAAGTATTTATTTTCTTAATTGCTGCAATTTGGCACATATTTCCAATTTGCAAAGTATCATTAATAAGGTATACAAATGTGTGAATAAATTTTAACTTCTAAGAAAAATAGTAAAAAAATTTTTAATAGCATTTAATTTTTTTACATTTCTTGTAGCAAAAACATACCGATGTGTAAATAGGGTTTTTTACGCTTATCTGAAAACTCACAAAATTCCATCTTTCTGTCTGTGAAATTTTCTGAAATAGTATAAATTTATTGATTTTGGCTATTTTTGTATATCTCTTATCAATGTTTCAGTGAGATTCTTATAATTTTCTGGTACAATATACACATAAAAAACTTTATCAATAGTTCAAAATCATTAAATGATAATGCATTTATTAACTTTCATTAAATTTTATTTAAATGATCTGATTATGCATTAATTAAAGTGCTTAAAATCTTTTTCAAAATGAGCATCTTTGGCACAGTTACAAAGTTGCATCCTTTTAACAGTACTAATATGATATCTTAATTTCCCTATTCTTCTTTAGAAAAATTATGAAAAAATTAAAAAAGGATGTTGGTAGAGTCCACCATTCCAAATTGTTATATTGATTTCACTAATTTTCATTTATATGAAAGCTCATTATGTCTGAATACAACATTGATAATTGCTTGCTTCTTTTTCTGGATATATCACAAAATAAAGCCATTATACAGTTTAATATTATCCTTAATAAATTTTCCAATTTCAACTACTGGATAGGTTTCACCAATTAATTTAATGTCCCTTTGTATGCATAGCTAACCAAATAGAATGCTGTATGTTTATTGCACAAGTATATCTCAAAATAATACTTTGATTGATGCTGTAAGTTTTAATTCATCAAAGCTGGTTGAAATTACTAAGTTAATATTATTAATATAGTGGGTAAATAGTTTCTAAAAGAGTTCTTATTACTGTTTAGTATTTCAAATTCAACTTAAACTGTAAAAATTATGAAAGTGCCTTAAATATTTTCAGAAGTTATATGGTGTACTTAAAATATTTCTTAGCCACTTTTTAAAATATATTTTTATTTAGTTTTTTAGGTAACATTTTGCTGTAATTTTTTTAGTAAAATTTGCATTAACAATTATTAAATAATCTTAATTTTTACTTCTGCGATTTTATATCCTCCTGCCTTTTTTCCCCTTCAGAAACTTTAAATTGCTATCATTTGGGGATGAAGCTGAAGAAGATGAAGCTGAAATTATGGCTGTTACTGAAGTGAGTTTTTTTACATTCTTAGATTCCTGTGATGTGTTGGAGTGCTACAAAAACATTATTTAAAACAAAATTTATTTATTTATTTTGCAAATAAGTGAAAAAAATGCCATATTTATATATATGCAAAATATAAAATGATTGTGTTTAAATATATAATATTTATTTGCATAGCTGGAAGTAAATAATCTTGTATGCACAAGGTATTAAAATTGTAGGAATAACTATTTCAAAATTCTATCATTTTTGATAAACTAGAAATATATTTACAAGTATAATCATTTTGATATACCTTTTTTATAAAAGAATTTATTGATCTAAAGTTTTTAAAAAATTACTTCTGTTGCTGTTTGATCTCTTAATTATTCCTTCTTCTTCCAAAAATCATTTTGTTATGTGTGCTAGAACTACTACGGCCTGTAAGTTTTTATTTAAGTTTTATTACAATACTAGCTATTCTGATAGGTTTACATGAATCTAGTCAATAGTTATTATATAAAATTATGAAAGTGATATCACTGTTACTCATACTTATTAATTACTTTACTATTTGTTTTAATAGCCTATAGCTGTTTAATATATAAATGTATTTTCAATTCTTTTATGTATTATTGTTATATTATTTCAATCTAGAAATACAAGGGGCAAAGCAAAAGCAGTCATGATTTGGCAAATGATCCAAAATTAAGCTCAGTGCCAGCTGTTGATCTAAATAAAGACCCAGAAGAAAAGCAGCCATATATCGATAGTTTGCGTAAAACGTTTGAAAAGGCACATGCTGATAGAATGCAATCTAAAACTGATGAGGAAAAAAATGAAGACTGCAGTTCTAAAACTAAAAAGACAGATGAAGAAGAAACAGATGAATCTTTGGAGAAAAGGTATTTTTAAATAACAATTAATTAATCAATTTTAATATTGAGTACTTGAAATTTTTATCCTGTCATTGACAATTTATTTTTAAATTGTATATTCTAATTCTTTTGAAGAATAGAAGAAACCTTGTTATCACCTATTCAACATTTAAACTGTAAATATAATAACATGCTTTAATTTTTTTAAATTTATATATTTAAGCTGAGCAGTGTTATGATATTTTTATGATATCCCCTCACCAAATAAATCAGGCATTTCTTTTTAAAAGTAATAATACCTCCTTTAAATACATTGGCAGATTTAGCCATTTTGCGGCTTCTACACATTGTGGCACATTAGCAGTGTCTACCGTGATACTCTTTTTTGTAATAAGCTCATCAAATTAGTTTTTAAGCATATTCTTTTAGCTTAATCAATTTCTTAATGATTTAAATTATTTATTTTGTTTTTGTAACAATGCATATTAATTTTTTTTGTTATGATTCATGGCTATCCATCTTTATACATTATTATATTTAAACTTGTTTCTGCTTATAATTACTCCTTCAACTAACTGACCATAATGAAGTATACAGGAGCCTGATCAATTATTTTTGACAAAAGATTAATATAATCAGGGCATTTTATAAATCATAGGATTTGTATTTTTACAAATTGTTTTATTCAGCTACTAGATCAACACTTTTTTGAAAAATGAGCCTGCCTTTCAATTCATTCTCAGTTCAGAAGCCCAAAATGTTTGTCTAATTGGTTCATCATTATGGTTATAATTAAGTAATATGAAAATAACTTACTTTTCATCACATGTTATTAATTTATTAAACAATGTCAGAAACCCGATATCATGTTTAGATGTGATGTGTTGATTAATGACCTTTTCAAATATTTTAGATTACTTATAATAAAACATATATTAGGTTGGGAAAAAAGAAATCCATTATTTCTTGGTAGATAGCTGTAAAATAATAATGGATTTCTTTTTCCCGAACCTATTATATTCTGCATTTAGGAAGCATTTCATTATATAGTGCTGCCATCAACTTTAATTGTAATTATGTGAATTAATTTGATCTACAATGTTAATTGAAAACTACTCATCAAATTATATATGCAGTATTTTAAAGTAGTTCTAAATTCTCTTCCCATTCTCACATCTTTTCAGGAGTGACTTTTTTTTTCCAATTTTATTTCTTTTGAAAGAATTTTGCTATTATCACAGAATTGCTTTATATTACCTTAACGTATTTATGACAAATAGCTAAAAAAATATTCATTTAGCAAAATTTAATCAAATACCTTGAGCCACAATGACCTTTTGAACAATTTTTGTTCATGCAGTTAGAAAAATATCCTCTAACTAATCTTATGAAAGTAAGTATCTTTTGAGAATAATGTGTTTTTTGAGAATAATGTGTTTCTTGCATCTCCAATTTGAATCACAAATCATGTTTTAAATAGTTCAATTAAAAAAAAAATAGAACTTTCTTTTTTTTTTCTTTTTTTAAAGTGAAAACATTCTTCTAATTTTCTTTTTTTAATGAAAATAAATTTATAATTCATGTATTTTAAGTAATGAATGTAAATATGTTTAAAAAATTTTATCACCTTCAACTTTATTTATAATTTTTTCCTGTTTTAAATTTACTTTCTTTCATATTCCATTCAAATTAATTTTTAAAAAAGCTGTTTCTTCATATTTTTTTATTAAATGTTTTTTATTTGTATTTTTTTTTCTAGGAAAGAAATTCAGAAACAAATCAAAGAATTAAAAAAAGAACTAAGGGGAAAGAAAAAGGAAAAAATAGATGTTCCTGAAGAAGCTAATGAGAAAGGTGAGGAGAAACCATTCTTTGAATTGCATTTATTATGAATTATATCCATGATTGCACATATTCTTCCATTTTTTTCCTGTGTTAGCCGTTGTAAAATTTTCTTAGATGATTCAAAATTGAATTTTTTTTTTTTTAATATGCTAAACTGAATAATAGCTTAACTGTCACCTTATAGTCTTGTTTGGAATACATTATAAATAATATCTTATGAAAAGTCTGAAATGTTAAATAAGTTTTGGTTAATATATAATAATATTTGTATTTTTAATAATTAAAGATGGTTAACACACATACTAGAATTGGCTTTTCTGTAATAATAGTTTATATTTATAGACAGTTTGAAATCTTGCTGTAAATTATGTACCACACTAATTTTTTAAACATTCTTTATATTTCTGTTTAGATTAATTTTCAACTAATTTTATAAAAGGATATTGATTCATTAAAATTGTTTTATATATTTTTATACAACATATAGATAAAAAAAATATATGAAATATATTTACAGAAGATTGTTTTGAAAAAAAGATCTGTGTACAATTTTTATCACAAAAGTATTCAATTCACAACTCATAGGCTTTTATGCATGTTGAAATTTTATATCAGCTCATTGATTTATCTTGAGAGGAAAATTCAGATTCATTAGTATTACAAACTACAATATTAAGTATTTATTTTGTGTCATTCTGTAACATATTTTTATTCAATGAAATAAAATTTTCATGCATATTTTTTGCCAGTAATTGGGTACAGTGCATGCTGATAATGCCTTTATATTTTCTCTTGAAAAATCTGCTAAATTCATAAGTGGTTTCTTTTCTGTAAAAATGTGCACTTATACATAGATAATATATATTTTATCTTTCTATCTTTCTTTTTTTTTCTAAAAAAGAGGGAGAGAGATTGATCAATTTCAAATTTTTATATTTATTTTCAGGCAATTAAAATGATGAAAAAATATCTTAGCTTCAAAAAAATAAATCTGAAAGTATCATTCATAAATATAATGTTCAATATGAAATGATATCTGTGATTTTTAAATTTTCATTTGCTAAGATATTATTGTTACAGGCCAAAAAATTCAATCTCAATAATTTAATGGCTCTCAGTGTTTGAAATGTCTTTAATTTTCTTTTTCTTTTCTTTCTTTTTTAAGTCTGTTTGTCTGACATGATTTCTGAAAACATTGAGCTAAATGGATGTGATTTAGTATATGATCTTTGCACCAAATTTTAAATGAAACTATTCTCAAGAAGTTTGTGTGCTTGTGAATTTGTCAAAGAAAGAGTTAAATCTATAAAATTGAGTTCCCTGTTTTATAATCATACATATCATGTATCAATTTTTATTTCAGTTTGTTCAAAATATTATATCTGTGTAAGATATGATAATAAGATTTATTTATATTATACTTGCATTATCATTCCTCTACTTTGCCTCAATTTTTTATTCTAAGTACAATTGAAGCATTTCTGATTTCACGAAAAATGCACTATTTTAAATAGCTAGACAGTTTTATTTGAGAATGTGGGATAAACTATTCCTACTGGCCTAATTTCACATTATGGCAATACTTCCCTGCAACATTAAAAAAAATATCTCAAATTCTTCTAAATTTCTTCCAAAGTATTCTTTAGTTAAGGATAAGAACTATGTCAATTATTTTATTTTATACTATGATTGAAGAGGATAAGTTTTCTAATTCGGTATTTTCAATATCATGTTCATATGATATTGAAAATTCTCTTTGTGCATGCTTATTTTAAAATTGATGTATGGTATGCATATTTCATTTATAACTTTGCCTACTTATAAATTTTATTTCCAACTTTTATTATTTTGTGTGGCAGTGCCTGAAATAAAGTAATCTATTTTCAACATTATATTAAATTTATTTTATGTAGATATTTGTTATATAAAATTCTTGTTACAAAAAATATTTAAATAATCCTTTTGTTTTTATTTTGGAGACCTTGCATTTCATATTTAAGACTAATTTTATCCTTGCATAGAATCAGAAAAGGAAGAGAATGATGTCTTAGCAGAATATCATAAACAGTTGGCCAAATATAAATCAAAACCAATTACACGCAAAGGAACATCAGAAAGAGAGGAACAGGTTAGAAATTTGTTATTTTTGACCCACTAAAAAATCTTTAAATTAGTACTTGCTTGGTAATATTAATTGATGATTTAACAAATCTGTAGGAATCCCCCCCCCCATCTGTAGCATAAGAGAATATGATTTTAAAATAATTGATCAGTAATATTGATTTATTACAGAGAATAAATACCATAAAGTACTGATATAAAACAGCATAAAGATGCATTATTGAAATTTTTATAAATAACTTTTATTATTATAAATATAATGCTCTTAATTAAAATTCATTTTAAAGCAAGAATTTAGATGTGCTGTTCTTAAATATTAAGAATAATTTTATGTTTAAAACTAAATTCATTATATATTTTCTGAAGATTTTTAGACAAAATAAATTAAAAATACAATGGACTAGATTAAAAAAGATCATTTTGTTTAAATTAGCACTAAATAATTAACAATGATGTTCAATTCAGTAATTACTGGGTTAATGGAAGTCATGAAATTGGTATCACAATTCGCATGCTCCTCAAAAGAAATTCGGAATATTCCAAAAGCCCTTTTTTCATCACATTAGTTATGAAGGAAATTAAACATAAGAAAACAGATAAACATTGCTTTATATCTTATTAAAAAGAATATAACTCATTTCTAATATGTATGTTATGAAGAGATCCTATTATTTCTACAACTATTTCTGCTAGTTTATTAAGTTCACCATTTCATTTTTAACAGACACTGAAGTTTTTAGAGAGATTTAAAAGTTCTATGGAAAAAGCAAAACAAATCCATAAGGATGAGGATGAAATAAAATCTGATGAAGATGATAATGAGGCTTGGTAAGATCATTTTTTAGTTAATTGCATAAATTTTGAAATCATTGTGTCTGGAGTATTTCATAATTACTTATTTTTGTCTAAAAGAAATCACAATGTGATTTTTTTTTTTGATAAAGTATACATATACCATTGTTGGCTTTTAAAACTGCAATCTAGTAGTAATAAATAATAATTAAATGCTGTAATACTTTTTTAAAATTTATTTTTAGGTTAGCCCATTGTTTACGTACAGATGATGAGAAAGTAGTTCTTGCTAAGGATGCCAATTTACCAGCAGAAGATCGTTATGATATATCTGATCCACGAAATCCAATTAATGAAAGAAGAAGAAAAAAAGCAAAGACAAGATAATTGTTCATATTAGTTATGTAGTAGAGATAATGTAAATAAATCAATAAAGGAATACTTTTTAATTACATTTATTAGTAAAAAAAGACAAAGACATTTAAAAAACAACAACTACAAACACAATTTTCTATTTTACAAGATATTTACATAATTTGTTCTTAAGAATCAAACTTGGGTAACTTAAACATTCCTGCTGTGTACACTAGTTGTCTGTCTCTAACCTTCTTTTCCAGGAACTGTTTCATGTCTTGTATAGAGCATTCATTTGTACTTGTTCCTTGTACTGCAAACATTCGAAGCATGCTGTGAATTCGTTCCAGAGGTAAGGATTCCATGTTTGTCAGCATGCCAACAATAAATGACCAGAAAGTCTAAAAAATTTCAAAAAATAGTATTAGAAATTTTTATTTTATTAAAAATGCTATTCAATGCAGTGTAAATTATAGAACACAGAAATGAAATGTTTGGTGCTTTCTAGGCAGTTTTAAATTAGATATGAAAAATTTCCACATCTATGTTTACCGAAAGTGTACTTTATTATAAGTGTGAATCAAACATCACAATAAACAAAACAAGTGTCAAGTTTGTTTTTTAAGCAGTACGAGATAACATGTATCAAAATTTAAAAATACTTACTTAGCTAGGGGAACCATTAAAAGGAACAAATTTAATTGAAATTTTCTTCAAGCAGTAATATTATTGAACCAATTGGTCACCATTGGAATTCAGTTTAAAATATTTGGTAAAAAAATGTTATGCATACATATGCATTTTAATTTCCCTTATTTCTGTCTTGTACATTAAAGTGATTTTAAAATGAACATTCCTTTAATAGTTACCTTTAAGTTTTCCCATATATGATGAAAATTTTGTTTGTCACATGAGAATATTTTTTTATACTATAAAATCTTCATGAAACTAATTAAATTTACATTGTATCTTTTCTGAAAACTTCCCTGGAATAATTTAAATGGTAACCCTTCTCTTAAGAAGTGGCAAGAGAAAAAAGATGACTGCAGGAGCATTTTTACAAAAGTTCAATAAAAATGATTAACAGTGTATGGAAGCTTTCCCTTTCTTTACTAACCAATTTTATTTAAGAAATAGCTAACATAACTTTTTATAAATAGGATACTGGATGTTTATTATATTAACCCTTTGATTACACATTGCTTCTAATTCAAAAATTATTTTTGAATAGATGAAAGTTTTATGTAAGAATTCATTTACTTATTATTCAGGAAGGATATAGAGATAACTTAAACTAATTAGAATTGCATGCATCAAAAAAGGAAACAAAATCAAACAAATATAGAAAGTTCTGATACATCAAATGTACATAAAAATTAAAGATCAAAATTTGTTAGCTAAATCTCAAATTATACCTGTAATTCTTCTTCCTTCATGTCTTGGGATGATGCAGTAACAGATTCCACTTCCTCCTCAAGCATGACCACAGCTTCACGATTTGGTGTCTGTTGTTCTTCAATTAAAACAAACACATCTGTTTCTGTTTCATAAAGCACACCATGATTCTGCCAGAGAGTTATTTTCCGTCTCAGTACAGAGGGTTGTATTTGCATTTCTGTACTTAATTCTGTTATACTCCATTGAGCTGTAAAATTTCACGGGTTTACATCATTTTCTGTCAATTTTTTAAATAATACAAATGAAAATTATATGCATTGCATGAAAATGTGACTGTTCAATAATGATAATTTAAAACAAAATTATTTAGCAAAGTTATGATTATTTTATCTCTTCACTGTTCAGTACAGTACACATAACTGAAAATAATAGCATTTTGCAATTTTTAGACTGTAAAATTTTTAATTTTACAGTCTAAAAATTGTATCCCCCCCCCCCCTTACCATGTCTGTCATGCAATATGATCAACTTACAAATGTCGATTAAAAATGAATTGTTTTTCAAACATGATGTTTTGCTTGAAGCATAAATTCTCGGAATTTTAAAAACTAATTTTTTCTGATTCATTTTTTTCTATAATTTCATAAAAACATTGGAAGTATAAATTTTGCTTCCTAAATGAATTCTTCTTCTGGCAGTTGCTAAAAACAAATCTGCCAGATAAAGTGTTTTTTTTTTTTTCATTCAGATTCCTAATTTTATTTGAATAAGTATTGTAATATTTGTTCAAATAAGCATGTTAAATTAATAATCTAATTTTTGAAAAGCATATAATTTTTATTAAATTATAGAAAAATTTATGGCTTTCTAAAATATTTTATGAACTGATCTTGATATATCATGGTAGCTTAAAAATTTAATAAATATTTAATAATAAAAGCATGATAAATACATTCTAAATCACTTCATATGCCATAAAATAACTACCTTAGATTTTATTAAATATTGCACCAAAATTATAAGCACTTACGTTTTTCTTGGAAATGCCATAGAATTGTTGCATGAACTGGGCTTACAGAAACATTCAGTGTTCTTTCTTTAAATTCAATTTCTAAATCTACTGAACCTAAATGAGATTTCCAAGTTAATGAACGATTTCCTTTTAAAGTTTCAAAAGCAGTTGTATATCTTTTTAAGTTTTCCCAGATATATTCAGGTAATTTCAATTTTTCTTCCTTAAAGGAGGGCCAAAACTGAGCAGAAAGAATCATTGTGTTGATTGGAAAATCCTATAAAATATAATACTAAATTTTTAAAATGAAGTAACTTAATAAAAATAAAAAATTAATAGATATAAAATTATTATTATTTATATGCAAAACAAAATCATATATTGAATCTATTTTCCAGAAATTGTATTTTCTTTTCACTTTACCGAAGTGAAATTAATACAATTTTAGCTATACAGTATATTTCTCAGTCTATTTAAGAATTGAGACTTACTTCAAATACATTGCTTAGTAAATGAAAACTAAATTTTTACATTATGAATTAAATTATAAATACAAATCGATTTTCATTCAAAAAAAGGGATAAAAAATGCATGATTTTTTTATATATTATATTAAACTGAGGATTATATCATTCTTAACAATTTTAAAATAAAGATATAATTTGGAGGTAAGAAAATTCTCATCAGATGGACATGTTTAGAAATGTAACAAACTAAATTAGAAATAAAAAACTATTTGATAATTAATATTCTTCTATTAAATTTACATATTTCATATTAATGTAAAACATACAATGCATATTTATGCTAAATTAAAAATGCAACATAATACTATACATACTATTGGACCTGTGATTAAAGATTTCTACAATGATACATCCAAATACAGTGATCATGTATAGTATAAGAAAACTAGATTCTATAACGAAAATCAAATATTTCAGAGCAATAATAATTCGAAAATAAATTATATATTCACAATGTTTCAATACATCACTTAGAGAGATATAAAACTGAAATTTTAAAACAACTTTCAACATAAATCTTTTAAATTCTATTTTTAATTATCAGATTTAAGAAAAGAATGAAAATTGTTAAGCTAAAAAATTAAGCACAAATATATTTTTTATATAAATTCATAGAATTGGATATAGCCTTAAGTTATTCAAGATGACAAAAACAAAGTTATTCCCACAAAAATTATTCATGTTAATGGTTAGATCCATACAGTAATATTGACCTATTCTATATAATGAGACGGTCTAAACATGTATTTGAAAAGTGGATCAGTGTTATTAATGCATGATACCAATTTCCAGCCATGTTAGTCTTAAGGTAGGAAAAAAATTACAAGGATTCAAGTTATTATTGCAAGTAAATGACTTCCATTATTGGCAAAAAAAATTTGAGGTTCAGAAAAATGTAAGGAATAAAAATCTGTTCCTATTAGGAAATAAGATCTGGATATACTTCTAAAGATTAGTGTTCATTAGAAAGCTATATATATCCAGAGCTGGTAAATTGATCTCTTCAGATAAATAATAATAATGTTTAATAATGAAGAACTGATAATTTTTTATGCAAGAGATAATGAGTAGTATCAAAAGCTATTGATAAGGCTGTTTTTGCTACTTAATAATGAATACTTGAATATTTAACTCAAAAAATACTGCGACTGGGTTATCTGGCTTAGGTATTCGTAGTATGTCAATTCTTTTTGGAGAGTCACCACAAGGGCAGAAGACTGACTTACCCTACCAGAAGAATACTCCCCAGACGTACTTCACCCGTTCCGCTCAGGTACAACCCCTCGCCACTTTGAGGCCGACTGCAGGATTTGTTCAGGTTTTAGAATTGGCAGATAAACATCGAGTAGAAATTATACCATTGCAAGAAACCAAATAAGGAGAGATGAGACAGTTCAAAGCAAAAGGCTATAATGTACTCTGTAAAAATAGAACTGCAGGAGGTAGGGGCCTCATGTTTCTTGTTAGAAAGGTTCACTTAAGAATAATACCTGACGTTATTGGATCTTCCAGAGACTTGGAATATCAAGGTTTGAAAATTTTCTCCAAGGATTGTGATATAGATATTATAAATACCTACCACCCTCCCAATAATCAAGGCCTTCCTATCGACATGATGGAGGGTTTTCTTGAGAACAACAGGTTTGTTCTCGGAGATTTAAATTCAAACATGCTGAGTAGAGATGCTCGACCACTAATAATAGGGAATCTGAGCTTAATAATTTGGCAAATGACGATGCCCTTTTTTTCCCTGAAAGATGGATGCCATATCTATCGCTCTAATAGTAGTAATTTGACTGACGCTTTAGATATTTTTATGATCAGTCATGTCTTATTCTTCCTGGACAGTTCTTGACGAGGTGGGAAGTGACCATCTTCCAATAATAAAATAAATTGACTTCAAAGTAGGCCGCTATTATAATAGGCTCCACTGGAACTTTCGGAAAGATGATTGGGCTTTATTTGAAAAGCTCTCAGAGCAATCAGTTTTTCAGGATTCCACTTCAAGGGATTTAGAAAGAGAGTGGTCTTGTCATAAGTTTCTAATATTCTCAGCCGCATTGCCTCTATTCCTCGAAGAAAACTTGAAGGTATCAGCCCCCTTTTTTATACATACGCGTAACCTGCCCAATCGCTGCTTCATAGGAGAACTGTACAACTAAAGGAAACAGCTCAAACTCCTAGTGGGGATAATAAGATTTAGTTAAATAAACTGAATACTGAAATTAAGATAAAGTATGTACGAGTAAGTGTTGAAATTGGGATAATGCTAGTAGAAATTTAGATCACAGAACCCCTAATTCCAGGCTGTGGAAATTGACCAAAAATGTAGATAAATTACCAGTCAATAACACAGATACCAATGTATCAAGCGGGATGATGGTTCTGTCACGAACGGGAAGCAGCTGAGACTCTAACATTATGTAAGAAAATGCAAAGTGACTTAGGACAGATAAGAACAAAGGCTGTCAAAATAAAAATAAAACTTGTTAAATCCTGCCGATATGTCAAGGTAATGAACCCTTTAATTGACGAAGATTTCTCAACGATTGAACTATCTTATGCTCTTCAACACCAAGGTCTGACTAAGCCTCCAGGCTCGGATGGAATCCATGGTCAATTCCTAAATTAGCAGGGTGTTATGGGCAAGAATAGGCTACTCCACCTCTTCAATCTGTATAGGTCAACTGGAAAACTACCAAGGCAATGGAAATCAGCCTTAGTCATCCCCATTCGTAAACCCAAGAAAAAAGTAAGTTCTGTTCATAGTTACCGATGAATCTCTCAAACTTCTATTATATGTAAACGGATAGAAAGAGTAATTTGGAGACGATGAAAAACCACCAACTATCTAATGATTTAATTCTTCTTGAGCAATATGCATTTAGAAGAGGCCATGGTACCATCGACCAGAAAATGTTCTTCAATTAGAGTGTTAAGAGATTCAGAAAACTGCAAACCAACAAAACATATCGTGGTGGTTTTTCTGGGCTTTACAAAGGCATTTGACAGGGTTTGGAAGTATAGATTAATAAATAAATGTTATAACGACTTTAAAATCAGAGGTAAAACACTTTCATGGATCTCAAACTTCGGGAGTCACAGAAAATTTTGTGTAAACTATCAAAATAGGCAATCAGGATTTTGTAGGTTTTATCATATCAAATTACATCAGGGTTCCATTCTTAGTCCAACACTGTTCTCCATGTTTATTGCAATAATTGAAAAAATAGTATCACAAGGCCAGATTGGTATTTTTGCAGATGACGTTGTGCTATGGTCGAGAGGTACAGATATTGGTGAATCTAATTTAAATAGATCTTTGGAAGCTGTTCGAGAATTCTTGAACTCTTATAAATTAATCTTTAATGCTTCCAAGTCGATTAATTGTTTTTTCACCATAAATAGACACCTCTACAATTATTCTCTGCAGTTTATTTTGCTGATCAGTTGCTGGACATTGACAAATATCCAATTTACCTGGGTTTTTGGATCCTGGAATAAATTGTAAGAAACAAATAGAGAAAATAGTAAATAAGGCTATAAAGCAACTTCAATTTTTAAAGTATATTTCTAGTAGAGACTGGGGTGCTGATGCTTCCACTCTCAGGCTTACATGTTGCTCTCATTCATCCATTTTTGAGTACAGTTACCAGATATTTCAAATGGTTTCTGTTTTAAATTTAAAGATTCTGGACAGAGTTCAGTCGAGCACAGCAAGAATTATCACAGGGTTAAAGAATAGCTGCCCTAATGAAATTGTCCTTTTTGAAGCCAACATCGTACGAGATTTAGGATAGGTTCTTATAAATATTTTAATAAGCTGACAAGTCTTGGAATTCTTAAAATGACTTCTAAATTCATTTTAAATTGGAAGAGTAACCAACGTATAAAGAGAGACACATAGCTGGAATAAGTGTGGAAACAGGTTTTTATCGATTTTAAGGTAGTTCCTATGGCCACTCATGATTGTTTACCTCCCACAGTGTCTATGAAAAATGTTAATTTTAATGATGTCCTGAAGTCCCAAACCAATAAACAGGTACACCATCTAGACCTTTTAAAACAGTTGGCCTTGGAGGTTGTTCATAGCATCCCTTTCAAAGCCTTGGTTATCTACACAGATGGTAGCAGACTTGAAGAGGGTAGGATAGGGTGTGATGCTTTCATTAATAATATTGAGAATGAAAGAATACTCAGCCTCCGAAACTCTGACTATTGTTTAGTTCTTAGATTGGAGATCATAGCTAATTCAGCAGCTCTTATGCCTTCACCACTGACTAAAGTAGTGTTTGGATCTTGATTGCTAGCAAGAGTGCTATTCTGTATTTTAAAAACTTCCCAAAAACATTTGATATTCAAAGTCAGATAATTATGAGACTTCTCTACAAGATTGGCCAGAAGTTACCAGCACATCTTCAGTGGATTCCATCGCATGTAAGGGTGTATGGGAATGAGACAGCTGATATGCTTGCCAAGAATGGCTGCGATCTTCTTAAAGACAATATTGATGAGCTTACTCCATCGAAAATCCACTCCTTATACAGACTGTAATTGCTCTCTGCATGGCATACTCCTCTGGCTCACCACTGGTAAGTATCCAAAATTTTTCGTATATTAATTTTTTGCTGTGGCCCCTGGCCTTTTCAACCGACCATGGCGAGATTCAGAAGTAGCCACTTAAAATGTATAAAGTTTTTGATTGGTTGAGAAGATTTTCTCTCCTTGCTCTTTTTCCATCTCTGCTAGTCCTGATCACTTTCTTAATTGTCTTGTAACTGCATGGAGGCTTCTGTAAGTGGAGCAGGAACTTATTTATGGGAATCTGGAACATCAGGGTCTTTTGGACCTGGTGGAGGCTTTTCTACACCACGAGAATAAGTCACAATAATTTCCAAAAAATTTGTAATGAATATGCTATATATTTTGTAGGATAACACAGCATATCCTATTATACAGTTTGTTACAACTGCATTCATTTTACCTTTACCAGATGATTCCCCTAACAATATGATACATTCCAGTTATCTTATTTGAATGTCTAGTTTACATGCTTATCAATTTGACTGAATTGATTAGAGGAATCAATGCTATTTTTATACAACAAAATGTAAAACACAAATTAAATAGTGCTCTCAAATTAAAATTATTTACTTTACTACACTTGAAGGATTTTAATATAAGAAAATAATATGTTTATTAATAGCTTACCCCTGGTTCATAACTCTTAACTTCTCCAGAATTAAGATGGGCATTTAAACGTTTAGAATCAGCAATATCCTTTAACATTACTTCACAGCAATGAAGTTGTGATTCACCAAATCTCAATTTCAGCATTTCTAAATATCGAAGTTCTTTATCAGTATTATAAGAAAATGTAGTGAGAATCCTATCAGCTAATAGACTGCGATATTCATTCACAAAAAGTTCTTTGCTTCCATAAATATTCACCAAAATTCCAATTATGTCAGATGATCTTTGACTTTCTGTTGTTTTAGCTAAAAAGACAAGGAAACCGTTTTAGATCTGTATAAAAAACAATGGCATTCATAATGCTAGGTTTACTAATTAAAGCATTTAATCTCATTCTAAATAAAATATAAAATTATATTTATTTTATTTGTGATACATTCAAATTGTGGTCCATCAAGCTAACTTTTAAATCACTAGATTTGATGTTTCCTATCAGTAAAATATTTTAAATAATGCCAATGAATAATCAAAAAATGCGACTGAAAAAATTATATTTAAATTTTTAAAGTATCCCAGACCATAAGAGATATTAAGAAAATGTGACAAATTATTTAATTAAACTCTAAGTACTCTTGACTTTTAAACAAAAAAAAAATCTTTCCCCAGCAATTAAATGGTCAATTTATAAAGTTTTAAATTTCATCATTTTAAGTCAATCAACAATCAAGTATTAAAACAATTTTAGGCAGTGAAATGGCATCAAATAATCTAAAATAATAATATTCAAAGTTTTATTTATTATTGTGGTTGTTACTGTAACAAAAAAGCCTGCATTATTTAAAATGTTAGTTTTAGTTATGTAATGTTAGTAAAACATTAATTATTCAAATTACATTATTAAATAAAACAACTAGAATTGGATGACTATACAAAAATTGCCTAATTTTTCAGCAATGTATTTATTGACTCATATAACATAAAATATCTAACACAATATAAAGCAATAGAGTAAATAAGAGTATCAGATTATCTCTATCACGTTAAAAACTAGCTAGTGGCTCATAATGAAAGTGGACACTTGAATTATCATTTAGTGAAAGTTATTAAACAATGATTATCCAAGTTTGATCATATAAAATAAAGTTCATGATACAAAGTAAAAACATAATTTCTTATCCACTTAATAAAAAGAATAAAAGAAAAATTACACAGGTAAAAACTATTTGCAATCCCCTCCCCACCCTCTTTTCATTTGAAATAAAGAGAATATCAATAAAAAAAATTACCTGGATCTGCATCAACAGGGTCAGGTGACCATTTTTCCCAATTATCTGCTTCGTCCTCATTTTGATATGTATCTTCTAATTTGACGCTAACACCTTTTAGTAATTCGCAGGCTAATTCACCACAACTATCTTCTCTTAGACTGAATATGATACAACGCACCGTGTCTTCTCTTGATCTAAAAAATACCACATAAATAATGTTTCAATTTTATTTCACTTTACAATAATGGGGAAGTGACTTTTTATTTTATTTTTATCAATACTTAAAGACCAGTTAATATTCAGTTATTATTTTCAACCAATATTGAAAGAGGTATTTCCTTTTACAAATGCACATTTATAATTATCTTTTTGTTATTTCTGTTTCATAATAAAAGAAAAATAATAAACAAAATCAAAACTATGTCACAAAAAATATATAAATAACAAAAAATCCTCATAAAATTAAAATGTATATGCCAATTTATTTCATAAATTAAAAATTAGAATTAATCAACTTTCTATTCATCTTAACAAAATGTTTGATTTATTAATATTCAAAATAGTAATATCCAGTATCTGAACATTATTAAGATTGCAAATGGGCATTGTATTACTATATTATGCTATTTAAGATCAATAGTATTTTTTTCAACATTTGTCAACATAACAGAATTTGAAAACTTAATGGAAATCAATTAAATATCTTGAATTCAAAAGTAATAAAAAGTTAAAATTTGTAAATACATGTGGTACGTAAATACATAAGAACACTTGCAAGGAAGATAGCAGTTTAAATATGCACATATGTTCTTATTTAATAATGATTTAGATGAATAATTAACCATATTTTCCAGTAACAGATTGTGATACTTTAACACCTCAGTGAAAATAATGCAGTAATTAAACAGAACTTTATGGATAAAATATAGAAAATGTGAACTGCAAAAATAAAAAAAAAGCACTTAAATTTTATGCTATCTCTCTCTCGCACACACAACAGTAAAAGAAAAAATTAGAATTATTTATATATTTACAGTAGTTAATTTTGCATTATTTTCTATTACACATTTAATTTTAAAGGAATTAATTAATGAATAAGCTAGACTTCGCTAATCAGAAAAGATAATTAGGGATGATTATTGGGATTTCTTCAGATGCAATTTAATTATGTCCCCCCTTCAAAAAAAAGTATTAAATTAAGAAAAAAATATTTAAGATTTCTATTTCCCATTTTGAAAAGATATTAATTGAAAATCTGTTTTAAAACTTTAGTATGAAGGGAGAATTTTTTTTTCTTACTTTCATGTTTCAGCTTCAAAATTAACATATATTATATTTTTCAATGATGAAGAACATGTATTATATTTCTTCATGATGAATGGAGCAGTGATTTCAAGCAGTACATATGAAGGTCTTTCAGTATTCACAATTAGGCCGTCAATGCTAACTGTTTTGTAACTCATTGGCGACAGATTCAAATTTGGCAATAAACTATAAACGCCAACAAAACCAACAACATGGCGGACGACAGTTAAGGTTTGAAATTTTTTTTAAATAATGGCAGTTTTTTGCCATTATTGGGGGGGGGGGTAGCAATTCATTGGCGATGCCTTCAAATTTCGCGATAAAGCTCAACATTTTAATATGTAAGTACCTATCTTTCATCTACCAGGTTCATTGAAAAGTAATTGAGAGCATACTATTGATAGTAAATTGTATTGATCAATTGATAGAAGTATAATAATTGAAAGGTCCTAGATTTAAATTTTAAAACATTATAATATATTAGCATTTAAAACCAATTTTATTACTTTTGATCCTAATAATTCTAAAAAACTATTAATTTACTATTTTGATGTGCAAACTGCATGTGAAGTTAAACAAGTATCCAAATGAATTATTGGTCAACTGCTTTTTTACACTATCTGTGGTCATTCAGTCAGTTATTGAAGAAAGCATGTTACATTATTTATTTGTTATTGCTAAATAATTAGTGATAATTAAATATTAAAAGTATGATTATATAACCATGTTACAGAAATATAAAATATGATTTAAACTATGATAAATTTCAATATTACACAATTTATAAATATTCTGTAATAAGTAGATTTAAAAAAATATTAATTAACTAAAAGAAAACTAAAAAACTTTTAGTTTACCTTAAATATCTACAAACAGGTTCACTGACAACTTGCAAAACAACTCCTGTACTATCTAGAACTCTTAATGCTTTGATGGCAGAAATGTAGGCAGTTAAAATATCAGAAGTGTTAACACCTATATTAATAAATTATATATATATATATTATAAATTTCAATGACCAACAAAGATTTTTAATTTATGAAGAAAAAAAACTGCAACAAAAGAAAAAAATTAATATTTAAAATCATTGACCAATATAAGTAAGAGTAAATTTCTCTAATGGCAACTGCCATGGATTATCAAAGACAAAGTAAACAATTAATCAGGAACATTGTTACCAATCCAAGATTTTGTGGAGGTATTTTTATTTTTAATACAAATATTTGATTTTAAAAGCTGGGAAATGCTGAAGCAGCAGGACAAAATTTGCATAATCTAAGAGTTTCTAGAAATTTTAATCTTACTTTGAATAGCATAGAAATCTACATTTTGTCATGTTTTTTGCACATTTTAATGATCCCAATGACTAATGATATCTTTTAATAAAAAATGATTCTTTTTACTGAAATTAAGCTTATTTCTGGGTAGTATATGTTCACTGTTTTGAAAAAAATCTACTCTTGTTCTTTATATAAATGATTTGTGGATTATTTAATGAATAAGTAAAGAATAAAAATCTAGAGCAAATTCTGTTCCAAGAATGAATGTTCATATATCATAAATATAAGATAATTCATAAATATCATTATCTTACAAGAATTATTATTAATTTTTCATCTATATTAATAAAAATGGATCTCGAAATGCGTTGTGAAGAGCTAAACTGGAGAACGGCTCGGCCGATTCAGCTAATTTTTTAAAAATGTTTTTGTTAAGACACGAGGATGGTTCTTATGGAGAGAAAAAATGAAAAAAAACTGCGAGGAAAATGGCTTAAAGGACACTTTTCTTACTTTCCCGCCAAAAATCTTCATTTCCTTCCCCCCACACCAACTGAGTAAGATAGCAGGAAGTATTAAATTATGATTTGTTTAGAGAGAAATATGCGAAGTCAGTTGGTTTTCATTTATAGATAACGGGATGTTTTTAAAAGAAAGAAAATAGTTGCTTTTATTATTAGTCTGTATGGATATTTAATCTATGCTTGCTCAAAATAAAGTCTGGGCAAGGTAGGAAAAAAAAAGAATAACAAAGGGAAAACAGGGTTTGTAGAAAGAAAAGTAGGGAAGAAAAAAAAAGAAAAGAAGAGTGTGTGTCACCATTATTTCTTCTGTGAGCAGCATTTTCCACGCTGTTTTTAAACTTTTGCATCTCTCGAAAACTAATCGTGTCTTTATTTGTTTAGTGTGTTTACATTTATGAAAATTTGAATCTCATTATTCTATAAAAAAGTAGAATTTTAGACCTTTCCCTCTACCATTTAAGTAAAATATCAATTCCAGGACAATCATTGCTCGGAGAGAAAGAGAAAGTTGAGTAGTACAATGAACAGATCTGAAGAAAATAATACTATAAATGAATTATATGATTATCAAAATTTGTTTGGCTTAAAAATATTTTGGTGAAAAATAGCTACATAAAATATTATATGAAAATTTTAGCGGGCATTAGCACTGGCGAAACGACTGGTCGCCGAAGGGGGCTAGTACATAATAATTATTCTTGAAAATAACGATACATCATGTTAAGAAAGTAGAAAGTTTAGAACAAAAGTAAATCTTAGATAGTTCTACAAGGAATATATAAATATACTATCATTATGGCATACTGTATAATATAAAGTATATTGTTAAGAACTTTGTAAGCTATAAATAAAAAGTCTTCTTGGCAATACTTTTCATGCCAAATTTGACAATTTGGTGACAAAATTGGCAAAAAGAATATTGAACAAGTTTTGGAATAACTTTGCTGAGAATATAAAAAGGCAACAATCCTTATCCTGGATTGGATTAAATTCAATTTTTATTTTAATTGTAGAAGAGCCAAAAAAGGATATAATACAGCAAACATATGTCCTTCATTTCAGAGAATTGGTAATGGATTCATTCTAATTGAGTTAGGAGATCTTTCACATATCCCTATTTATGATAAACAGTTTTTACTTCACTGGGGACATTTTTTTACGATGTAGCATTGCTTTTTTTTAATGAATAAATTAGTTTATATGAAATTTAACAGTCGGCATCTAATGAAAATTAAAACTATTTCACTTCTATTTACAGTAAATAATAACATAAAATAGTTACAAATAAATCCTTTGTGATTTTTCTAATTAAACACATTCTATGAACCCATCATCAGAATGCATAACAAATTAATCTCAGAAGTGGGATTGAATAGGGAAGGCTAAAGAAACAGAAGAAAAATTTGATTTTTTTTTAATGAAAAAAGTGAAAACCAGATTGAAAAGGATTAAGTGACAAATTCAAAAGTGGATACATTGGCAGAGAAGATAAAGAAGAAGGATGAAAATGTCATGGAAGGAATATTTAACAGAATTCAGCAAAGTTTTGAGAATGAAAAAAGTTTAAGGAAATTTGAACAAGAAATTGTGAAATCGGGAGAGGTCTTTGGTGGAGAGTTTTTTACTGTAGAGGACTATAGACTTTAAGTCATTTTTCAATAAAGTATAGCATCAGAGTTCAAAGAGAGTACTTTGAAACTGTTCAACTGAGGTAATGCCTAATTTATGAAATTACCTCGTACAGATGCAGCCAATTGGTGAGCCTTTGAGACAAAGGCACAGCCATTTCTCAGTTAATTTGCCCAGCTGTTTGCCCTTACAAAGATTTAAAAATCTGTTATCCTCTTTGTTACTATATCCCATACTATTTCTGTTCAAATGCAGCATTACATAGTTAAAAGGCTTACTTCCTTGGTAAGGTAACAACTCTCGACCTAATTAACTAGCAATACCCAAAAAATTACCTTACTCTGAGCAAATCATTTTTGCATATTTGTGAGTTAGTTTCAGTTTTGCTGAATTTGAATTATCAATAGTTAATGAAAACTAAAATGGTTTTACTTGTATTATCCACTTTAAATAAATTTTAAGTGGTTTTTTTTTTTTTTCTTTTTTTTTCAAATCAAATTTATTCCGACAATGAGTCTGCTATCAAAATGTGTAACAATATCTAGAAAATATTAAATCTTCTAAAAAATTTATGTAATAAAAATGGATATAACAACACTTAAACTCTTAAAGGGCATTTTCTGAAATCATATGATAAGTTTCAGTGTAGATATGGAAAATTTGCTGCTTAACATTATAAATGAATTCTCATTTCAATTGGATTCATAGTAGCAAGAGAGGTTTCATCAAAATGATAAAAGTCTCAATTATATATAACTATATATATAATCCATATTACTTTTTGATTGGAAAGCAGTTAGGAGAGTCATAGCCGAAAACCATCAAATAAACACATATTGCCTTTTTAATTTCCCTTTATTTAGCAGCACAGCACAAATAAACAAAAAGAGTTTTAAAAAAGGACAAAACATTCCTCTTTTGAGTTATATACTATGATATCCTCATAAATCATATACATGTAGATATCTGACAGGAATTCTTATACTTTTGACCTTATGTTGACCTTTAAACAAGGGGAAAGCAGAATCTGAACTGGTTCACATTGGTGATTTTGCAATATCTTTATAATAGTTATTTGATTTATTAAACAGGAAAAGTGAAATGGATCAGGAAATAACATTTTAGAAGGAAGTTGCTATGAGTTAAGACAAAACTTTAGGAATTACTTACATTTAAAATTAGAATAAAATATCATTATATATATATAACATTATCAAGAACAACACAAAAATTAATTTAACACATTGACTGTCCCAGTGAATTTCACATGTTATTCATATGAACATTGATGACCCCCATAGCTCTCAGTATGCTAAATATTCTATCAATTCATATTTATTTATCAAAAGTAA
The DNA here is from genome assembly GCA_026289955.1 of Argiope argentata. Lineage (NCBI taxonomy): Eukaryota > Metazoa > Arthropoda > Arachnida > Araneae > Araneidae > Argiope > Argiope argentata. The sequence continues at coordinate 1,301,251 of JAOUZG010043444.1, read as the reverse complement.
CAAGCCAGAACATTTTTACCTGGATGTAAAAGACGATTTTCAAGTGAAGCTTTGAGTGAAGAAATAAGTTTTGATCTTAGACTTGTAATTTCCAGTACTTCTTTCAAGTCTTCTAAAGCAGCCTGAGATTCCGGGAATTCAATAATGATATCAAAAAGCTGTTCCATTCGTACTTCAGCAAATGCTTCATAAAGAATATTCAGCAATCTAGCCTACAGATAAGAAATATGTTACTTGTATCATAACAATTTTTTTTAAGTTGGAAATTTTATTCATAAATCAAATATTTATTATTTAAAATTGTATAATTCCTTCTGAATCATAAAAAATGTCAACTTCAATAAGTATAATTTTTCAGGCATTTTTTTTCATGATATTTTTGATACGATACTAATATAGTTATTGCCAAAAAGAAACACACAAATTACAATTAAAAACAAGTATAAAACATAACTATATTTCAATTACCTTAGATTCTGATCCTACTTTCTCTGTATCAGAACTGTTATAGTAAAATGAAGATAGCCATGCTATTACAGTCTCTTCAAGCCACTAAAGAAAAACAAAACCAAAAAAAAAACATTTTTTTAAGCTGATACTATACAAAATTTTTAATATTTTACACAAGTAAAACTGCTAATATACTTACTGAACGTAAATTGCTTAGCAAAGGAACTTCAAAGTTTCCTTTACAGTAATCATGTACATAAGTTTCTACCACATCTTGAGCAACATTAATAGGAACATCTCCTACAACTGTTTGGAAAAACTGTAATTCATATCTAAAAATATAAAAAGTGATAAAAAATAAAAATTATTAAATAGACTAGAAATACTTCATAAAAAAATATAATTATATAAATTATTTATAACAATTATTTGACATAAAAACAACAAAAATAAATTAGAGAATTCTAGTTACTTCAATCTAATAAAAGACATACAATGAAAACAAAAAATTAGGTTTTATTGCAAATATATACCGAAAATCCACAAATTTTAAGTTTTTCAAAATAAAGTACAGAAAGGAAACTTTTATATTAATTTTGTAACAAAATGTGCTTCTTATGCATAGATATTCCAAAATAGAAAATTTTAAGATTTTTCAAAATAAAATTACTTGATTACAGAATGCATAATATAAATCCTAAGCAATAAAGCAAATTAAAGATTATATTTTCTTAAAATTCAGTTGAAATAAAATAAAAAACATTAGATGTTTTTTAAAGTAATTTTTTATAACTGATTACTTAATAAGAAAAGAAACACCATGATGTTTCTAATATAAATTAACTGCTGCCACTGCTATAATTTTGTTATTGCCATATATTATTCATGAACACAGTTAATAAACTAACCTGACAATTCTAATCAATTTTTGACAATTAATCATTAATTTATTATTTTATTATTTATTATTTTATGCATACAGCCTTATTCAATTAAATTAAAGCATAAAGTGGAATTATCTTGGAAATAATACAAGAAAAATTTAGGTTTCTGGGCTTCTTTACGAAGGAGACCTCCACAAGACAATTATCTATTTGATAATCAAATCCTAGTAAAAAATACATATTATTATAAATAAGCTATGTTATTTCTCTGTTAATTTAATCTAATAGTAAAAAAGAGATTCATATCGATTCTTCATAGATGTTAAGAGAATGAACTCCTATCTGACAGATAAAAATAAATGCTCTGAAAAATGTAAAAATTATTAATCAACTTTTATTCAGAATCCAGATCAGAGATTCTTCAAGAAAATTTTGTGTGATGTTATGCAATTACTGCAATGTATAAATATCCAAAATGTTAAAATGAGATTATCACTAACAGGAGTTACTTTTTAGAATGAATTAAAAGCTGACAGATGCTGTAGGCTGACACTGTTATTTAATTAGTGAATTGTTTTGTGCTTATATCGTTAATTTCTACCTGTGATATTCTTTGTGCATTGCATTTATCAATGTATATCGATTCGTACATCATGTTTTTTGGAATACTTATAGAATAGAATATTTTTCTTAATCTATTCTTAAGAGTTAGACATTCATTAGATGATCATCATAAAAATATTTTATAAGATTATAATGGAAAGATTTTATTTAAAACTGAGAAAATAATTGTATTTACAAATCACATAAAATATACATACAGCTGTTTAGTAGTCTGATAAAAAACTTCAAGACGTTTTTCACAACAACAAGATTCACAACTATTCTCGCAAAAGTAACATTCAACCAGAGATTCACCATCTGGAATTCATATAAAAATTCTTAAAGGCTTTTGAAAATAAAGTTTCACTTTAAAAACTAGTTTTAAAAAAATATGATAAAAAATACTGATTTTCAAAAAATTCTTATATTTCTTTCAAAATATAGATTGAATATAAATAAAAAAATTATCTAAAATCAGGGGTGTTTGTGGGACCCCAAAAAATCCCCTGAAACTTTTACGGACTTACTACCGACATTTTGGAGTTTCGAGAAGGGGGGGGAGAAATGAAAAATTACAATTATGAAGTATTGAATGACCTAATTATAAAAGTTCAATGAATTATTGAACAAAATTACCCAGATCAAAATAAATAATTCATTATTATTCCTACTTCCTTTTGAACGACGATCCCCGGAATTTCCGGGTATTGAAGTTCAAAATCCCCGGAATTCCGGGGTTTCCCCGGAGCACAAACACCCCTGTAAAATACTCTTCATTAATGTTTTCAAATAAGGAGGAAATTGCTTTTAATTAAGACTACAAGTTTCCTTTTATTAATTTTTAAAATAAAATTTAATAAAACACTTTTAAATAAAAATAATTAATACTTTTTTTTTGTATTTGATTTATATAATTATATATCCAGATACAAATACTATATTTAGTTTCCTACTTTTCTTTCTAAAAATTAATTTATTATTAATGTAATGATCACCTCATTATGGAATAGTTTCGGTAAAATAGGAATAAATAATGCTATATTTCTTTAGAAAGACTTAACCATTTATCATTCAAGTTTATAAAATTATAAATCTTTGCTGCTTTTATATGTTTATGTACAAGGCATAATCTTATTCCTCAATGTGATTTACTTCCCCTTTTATTACTCCTTATGCTTTTTTTTAACTTGAGAAAATAATGTGAAACATTTCTTTTAAACTGCTGCAAATTTATTAAACCCTCAAATATATTTAAAAATAAATCTGATTTTAAAAAATGGTGTAGAAATTTAATATAATATTATGGTATAAAAATTTATAAAGTATTTTTATAATGCAAGCAGTTTTGACAATAACAGTTCAATCAGTGTAATAAAAATTTTATTGATACTTATGTATTCATGTCATAAGCATACGATTTAAATGCATGTCTTTGGCAAAATTTGTGGAACTTATGTATTAGATCGCCGATCCGCCAACAATGACACATTTCATTTTGGTGGCCAAAATTCTTTAATGCTTTTGAATACCTGGCAAACCATTGGCACGTAGGTGATCTATTGGCGACCATTTTTTTGATTCGACGAAAATGATGACGGCTTAATGTATAAGTACCAAATTTTTAACTTAGTTATTATGTAATTGGCGAGCATAATTAACAGATTAACATGAAACCTTTGGCAATTAACTGTAGTTTGCAATTAATACAACAATTTTGGCTACTAATTGAAAATTTTTATAATCATCGAACTTCACCCAATAGTCTACACGATATCCTGAACTACTATAATTTGAGTAGCCAGAAAGTGTGTGAATAGTTATGCAGGATTAAATTTCAAAGGCATATATATTATCTTTTCATGATACATCAGCACTTGGTTAGCATTGTGAGAATCTTATCTTCTGGGCAATAATCCTCATAAACTTCAACATAATGAGCAGAGCAGTAATGAATTATACTTGAATACAAAGAGACTAGGAAGATGGGTATTTATCATGGGATCACTTTATATTAAATTAAGATTGCAGAGTTAAAAAGGCTAAATGAAAAAAAAATTAAGTATTTCTTTTCACTTAAAAAATGGATCAAATAATAAAAAATGACTTTACCTTTTGAGATCAGTGATTTTGATTGGTATGATTTAAAAGATAAAGAAAAAAATTCAACAAGCACTGCTCTGAAATCCACAGGCCATTTTGCAAATAATAAGCATCTAGCTATAGAAAAGAACTCATTTATCAATGACACATGGTTGTTCATCAAACACTTTTGTCCATCTGGTGGCAAGGTATGTATCTGTTCCACAAGTCTGATCTGCAAATGTTGAAGTTCTTCTATAACCGGAAAATAATTTTGAAACTGGCTATAGAGAAAATTTAGAGCAAAAGGAAATTTCCAAAATACTCCTTCTTCACATGTTGCAAAGCATTTCCAGAATTCAGGGATTATGAAATCATGCATATTATCTTGAAAGGTTGTCAGAAACCATTCTTTAATAATGTGAGCCATGCCATTTTGGTGTAGAACAGATACAGCTGAAGTGAACTCATCTCGGGTTGGCGCTACCTAAAAAAAATGCTTGAATTAATTTTTGAAAATTAAAGGAACAGCTCTTTGGTAACACACTGATTTTAAGAAATATTTCCATTAAAACGTAATGAGCAAGATAACAAAGCAAAAAACATATTTATGATTTTTATTTGTAATTATTCTTGTATTTATTGTTATACCATTTTTCTTTGATTTTTTTAATTTATAAAAATAGCAGCAGAAATAGAACCAGAAGTATTTCATTTATGATACTGTCTATTTATTGCATTCATACTTGTAAAATAAACAGTATTTTTTCTGTTAATAATGTATCAAAAAAATGCTGAATTTTATTAATCATTAGAAAGGCAAGATTAAAATATTTCGTATGTTTGTGCAAATTTCTGAATAATGCCATATTAATGGGAAAACATAAACCAAATTAATTTATGCCTGAATTCAGGATTTAATTTTTAAAAAAATAAGCTAGGATTTAATAAAAAAATGCATAATGTGATAAAGAAAATAAAACATATAATAAAAACCTTTTCTTCACACTGAATAGTTAAACTATACAAATAATACTAGAAATAACATTTAGAAATGAACATTTTGAACAGACTTTAAGTCGGTTTTATATGGAAACCAAAATATTGAGCAAAGTATCTTTCTTAAGAACATAATATATTCTGATTTCCTTAATATGAGCATAACGGATTTGTATATTACTCACATGCTATTAGCAATTTTTCAGTCAAACCACAAGCCATTGGTGAGTCCCAATGCTAACATTACATACACAGCAGTTAAACACTGGTTACAATACACATACCATCTTCAGTTATCTTTTTTCAAGACAATTTATCTCTAGTATGCAGTTAGTATACAAGTACTTTATGCAACCTCAGAATAAAGTTTTAAAAAATCAAATGAAAATATTAAAATAATTCCTGATTAAAATGTATACACTATGAAATAATAAAATAATTCTTGATTCAAATATGTCATCTATAAGAAGTTAAAAAATATCCAAAAAAGCAGTTTAGAAAGAAAATTTCAATGATAGAGTACTTTTAAGAGTATTAATTAAATAAATATTGAAACAAATATTTGGATTTAACTATATAAGTAGAGGTAATGACACCATTAAAATTTTAAAAAGTCTATAAAAATTATGTGAAATGTTTCATATATTTTATTTTTAATTAAGTCAGACATGAAATAGATATTATTTACTTTAATAATTCATAAAATTTCGTTAATATATTTTTAAATAATTAATCAAACAAGTTTTCCAAAAGTTTTTTTGAAAATATATAAATCAAAACAATTTAAAAAAAAACGATTTTGAAATGAAATTTTTTAAAAATCAAATAAATTATATAACGATTTTTGATTTAAAGTAGACACCTTAAGTAAATGAAAATGTTGTAAACAAAATATTTTTAATTTCATGCGCGAAAAAAAAAATAAGAAAGAATAAACGTACACGAAAACTTACTTCTGCTTCGTTTCTCTTTAAAACTTTAGTAATTACGCACCACGCTGTATCTAAATTCATTACTTCCATTTAGATTTAATATTGAAGAGTATAAACATGAATAGAGAAATTTAGGGAAGGAAGGATGGAGATTTATTATCCGGCTTATGCTTAGAGAAGTTGAATTTTGAAAGCTAGTAACTGCGGTTTGTTTTATTTTGGTTTGAGGTAATTGCCAAAATGTATATAGATATTCTTTCAAAATGTTAGCAAGGTTGCCACATAGAAGCATCTCCAAGGAAAATTTACGAATTCTCTATTGATTGAAATTAATGAATTAAATTTGAATCAATATTGCTTTGAAAATCTTTCTAAAATAGAAATATGATACAAAATAAATATTTCATTTTCTGTAAAACACTTCTATTTCCATTTACAAACACATGTTTCGACTGTGGAGCTCCGTCAGCTGTCTGCTAGTAAATATTTATGTAACCTGTTGATCATTAAATGTATAACAATTTGAATTAATTGTTTTTAAAATAGTAGTAATGTTTAAATCTTTAAGAGTCGGAGCAAGATGCGTAAGCTGTTTCCACGAAAGAAATATTCACACTTCTTGTCTTTACTTTCACAACATCCAATTAGTGAAAAAAGAGCACTGGGAAGAAAAGATGCAATTTTGGCTAAGGAAATACGAAGATTTGTTTGGTATAACTAAGTTATCAGAACTACAACAAAGGGTTTTAGAAGTGAGTTCTGTAGGAAGTTTATATATATATATATATGTATTTAAAATATTTTTTTATTCGTTCATTCACCATTTACAAAACATATTCATTGCTTTGATTTTTTTTATCCCCTTACTCTCCGAATTTTTCCACGAGATATTGAGTATATTGCTGCTGTCAATTTTGATGCGAGTGTAGGAAATAACATATGTGATTCACATAGTTTTTTTTTAAATCTCTTTCTATATCTATATATATATATGCATTTTCTTGATAGAATGCATCCTGTTAAATTAAAGGACTGTCTTAGTTTCTTTTTCTTTAAAAATTTGTTTTTGTATAATTAAAGAAATAATAATAGTTTAGAAAAATTAAAGAAATTGTTTTAAGATATTTTTTTTTTGTTCTGTATTGTTAGTTTTTATTTGAATGTTTAGATTTATATATACTTACTAAGAAATGTTTTAAATTATTTTTTAAAAGAATCAAATGAGCTTTTGGTAAAAATATGAAATAATTATAAAATGTAGAAAAACATCACTTTATTAAATCTGAGTTAACTTTTTTACTTTTTAAGTCCAGCATCTAAGACCTTTTCAGCAATTTACTAACTGCATAATATGAATAATTTTATGCCAATAAGAATATTATAGAGCAAATATCATTGAATTGTGTTATGTAAATTGGCAAGATTTTTAAATCACAAAAAAAGGTTATTAGTAAAGTATGAGAAAATGTATTAGATTTTTGCTGGAAAACATTTTAATTTGTGTAAATTAAAGAATTTTTTTCTGAAAATAACAAATTATTTCATTATAAATCCTTTAACTTATAAATATGTTTATCGGCTTGAATTTTAGAAATAATTGATATAATTATTCAATTTCTTGGCAAAAATCACTGTTCCTTTAGATGATCCAGCTTGAATTGCTTCTCTATATAAAACACAGATCTCTCAATTTGCTGAATAATTCTTATTAAAATCAACATGCACAAAAAGTCTTTTTAACACCATCACTTGTTTCTATGATACTGTTTAAGATAGAACTAAGAATCTTTAAATATTTCAAATTCAAAATGTTTATTTGATTATATGAGACAGCATAAAATAAATAAAATTTCTTTAATTTGTTAAAACAGAATATTAAATTTGTAAAACAATTTTTACAAATTATATATATATTGCAAATTTTGATCCCATTGAATATTTTTTTTTCTTTGTAGGTTCAAAACCAAGTTCAACAAACTCAAGAAAGACGAAGACATGTCCAAGATGAAATATTCAGAGTTCAGAAAAAACTACAGGAAATGAATGATATTCTTCACAAGATGTCTTTAGGTGATAATATGTATATATCAGTAGCTACTCAGGTAAATTTATATATCTATTTAAATGTATATTAAAAGAATTTAATCATTTTAAAAAATAAAATAGATTTTACAAACATCTTTAAAATATTAAAGTAGCAATTTCTTATCTATTGCATTTTTGATTCAGAATATATCCTATTTTTATATTAGATAAAATTCTGCTGCTAAAATGGGCCCTTCTCAATGATTTGTAATTTTCAAGTAATATACACAACTTATACAATCAGCATTTTAAAATGGTGGTCAAAATATTTTTGTTTTGTCATCAGATACGACATGATTATAGTTGTGTCAAATTTCCTCATTATTGAACAAGTTGATCCTTAATTTTTTCTCTGCAACTGGAGCTTGTTTGATATAAATATATTTTATATATGCAATTGCTCCTTTCTAATTAAAACTCAATTATTAATTCCTAAACTGTTAGGCTTTTTATTGTGCACAGTTTTTATCTGACTGGGCAGGTCAGGAAATAAATATATCCTTTTTTGAGAATATAAATGTATTCCTTAGCTTTGGAATTTATTATTAACTTCAGATTTTTATATAAAGTTAGTAAAAAATAAACTTCAGAATTGTATGTAAAGTTTGAATTGTATAAAGTTCATGGCAGTAGTAAAATTTATTTTATGAGCTATTCAGGAAATATTTATTTAGATTCTACTATTAAAGATTGAAAAATTAATTTACTATCAAATATCTAGACAACATATGAAGATGCTTAATGTTCTGTAGACCATTCTGTTGTTGTTGGTTTAATTTCTGTAAAATGTAAATTAAAACTTCAGATGCTGTGGATTTTTTTTAAAGAGAATAAAACAGCAATTCACAGAATTTCAACATTTTCAGAAATCTTTTATCAAATAAAAGTATAAGAATTCATTTCAAATGCATTCATTTTCAGATACAAAAAAGCTCGCTCATAGAAATAAAAGTAAAATTTTAATAAATTGAGTAAATATATTTTCTTAGATATATGCCACAATAGTTTTTTTAAAACAAGATCATATATTTTTCAAAAATAATTCACTTTATAATTCAACAATTAATTGTAATTATTCTGACATGGAAAATCAAATGATATATACATATATATATATTCTTCCAGGTTCATGAACTGATAAAAGAACAAAAGCGTCTGCAAAATGAATTCACTTTATCTGATCAAACAGAGAGAGAGCTGCAAACAACTTTAGCTTTAGCTATTAATAACAGCCAGGATCATGAAAGAACTTACAGAGAAAAGAATAAATATTTATCTCTTATAACTGGAGTAGCTGGAGGACTTCTTGGCCTGATTGGATCAAGTATTAACAATTGGAGACATCGGAAAGATATTAAAGTATTTGCTGGTGATATTTCAAATCAGGTTACAAATTTACAAAATTCAATTCTGAAACTGAATTCCGAACCATCCTCTAATTCACAAGCAATTGTCAAAGAATTTCCTAAAGGAACTGAAGATTTACTGTCAGAAATGAAAATTCAACAACAGCTTCTTCAAGAAAATATCAATACTATGAAATCATTATTCAATGATAATATTTTTCAGAACTGTGATTCTGAAAATAAATTTTATGGTGATATTCAAACTAAAAAATTACTATTTCAATTAGAAGATAATATTAATTCAAAACTGAACTATCATACTTCATTGAACATTAGCTTGTTAAGTAGCTTAATTATTATAGGTACCTTAATATTGTATTTCAGCAATTCTCACTAATATAAATGCTTTTAAAAGTATTTTATATGATGAGCTTCACATTTCTAAATTCCCCAAACTGAAAATTGTTTTGTAAATATAATGAATTTGAATTTATTCATAAGCATTGGCTGAAAGTTATATTATGTACTCCATTTTATGAAGTTTAATTTATTTAATATATGTGTTTTGATGAATTTTAAAGAGAAGTGAAAGAACAATAGAAAAGTGCCCTTCAAATGAATGTTATTTTGTGAAATATATTTTACTTATAAATCAATATGAATTGAGAAGTATTAACATCATTTGGATCATATGGAATTAACTCCAAATAATTTTAAAATAAAATAAATCTTAGTTATTTTTTTAAGACATCCATGTATGTGCCTTTAATTATATAGAATCGAAATATTTGAAGTAATTTTCATTAGAACAAAATAATTCATTTAAATTAGAACTGGAAATTTTTTAATTAAGCAAGCTTGTAGTAATAATTAATTTCTAGTATAATTAATCAATATTATTCAGAAAAATTTCTAAAAAGATACCTTATTGTATTAGATATTGAATGTTAATCTTTTTCAAGTGAAAAAAATGCAAGATACTTTTTTTAAATATTGAAAACATTATTTATATATGCACTATTTTTGCTTCGATTCGAATTTATGCATTGCATTCTGAGACTTCATATGAATGACTACTTGAGAAGATAAAGAATTGAAAACAGTAAATTCAGTATGATGTTTTAAAAACATTTGAGTTGAAAATTTTAATATTATTTTTAATACTCTCTTAATCCAATGTAAATATTATGTTTGAATAGTTATTTAGATACAATACTTTAAAAAATATATTTATTTTTTTTGAGTTTTATTATTATTATTTTGAAAAATTTTTATAGTAACAAATTTTTTAGAGTATTGTTTCATGTTTCATTGAAAAACTTTTGTTTCATGTTTGTAAAAAGTGATTTGTAAACAAGAACAAGTTGTTTGAAAGTTATTATATTTAAAAAAATTAAAATAATTTACTTAGCTTCCAAAAAAGTTGTTAATAAATATTATTTCCAGTACTCAGTGATTTATAAAAATATTGTTATATTTAATGTATGAATACAATTTAAATATATTTTGATTGATTTACTAATACCTGTCTTTTTAAAGAAATGTGTCTGAAAAAACATCCATCCTAATTATGTTTCATGTAATTAAAATCTATCTATTGCATGCCTTCTTTTTATTACTATTATTGTGTTATTTCAAGGTATTTGAAACTTCAATTATAGGTATTCAACTTTCATTGTTTTCATTTTAATCACCCTTTTGCAATTTTGAGTTTCAGATTCTAAATAATACAAAATTGAATTCTTTCTTCAGCCTAAACTTAACCAGTGCTGCTCATAAAATATAGTGGGAAGTATCATATATCTTTGTAAATTTATTAAATATCGTAGGAGAGTTTTGTTCTCAAAAAAAACGTCAGGCAATGACTGTAAGAAAGTAAAATTTCTGTCTAAATCAACAAAAAATATTTTTACATATTACACAGATTCATTTTTATTATTATTTTTAATTCAGTGAGAATATTAATTGTTTTTCATTTTTAGGAATATGTATATCTTCCACTGTATCATTCTATGAGTCAGTTGTTTATTTTTCTTAAATTGGGAATGTTTATCTCATTTATTTTTAACTGAACTTTAATGCAAATGAAAAAATTCATTCATAAGCACGTTAACTAAAACCTGGTGATTAAAAATTTAATGAATTAATATAATCATTCAACATACATTTTTTTTATTTACTTAATATCTTAGAAAGTCTTATTTAAATATTCATTAAAAATTGTAATGAAATAAAATGAAAAATTAAAATGTTTGATAAATTGTCAGAAGTATTAAAAATAATCAATTCTATTATTTTTAGTTACAACATGCTTATACTTATATTTTTTTTATCAATAGAATAAAAAGGAAATTTGTTCATGTAAAATATTTATTCAAGCAATGAAAACAGTTTGTATAGCAACGTAAAGTATTGTTAAAAAATTATGTTGAATAATATATATATTTTTTAATTTAGGAAAAAATTTGCTACAGTTAAATTTGTATCATTAAAAAAGGATTTAAAATTTTTGGACGTTTTTAGAAATATCTTATTAATATATTTGGAAATACATCAAAATTTGGCTTAACACTTTAATGAATGAAATTACTCAATAAGTAATTTCCTTTCAAAGTATATATGAATCAAACTTTGTTTCTCTAGATTCACTGATCTGACCTGTAAAGCACATCATTAATTCACTTTTCTGTTGATTGGATATTTTCCATATCCAGTTAATAATCCAACTTACAATTTCTTGCTCTGCCCTCTGAGCTATTGATGGTTAATATCTTTTCAACCAATTTGATTCCTTTCTAAGGATGATACTAACTTTCAGTAGCTCAATTGGTGTTCTATTTCCACTGCAAACACTTCTTTATTATTATTAAATATTTTTTTAAATTATAAATAGTATATAGGAAAGACAAATGGAAGTGAAGGAAGGTGGTTGTGTTTTCTTGTTCCTCGCATTTGCATTGTCTTTTGGCATGACTTAGGTTGTTTTTTTTCTGGTTGTTCAGTTTATTTCCTTCTTCATGATATGGTTGTCAGGGTAATCATTACTGTGTCTTTGCTGCCATTTTTCACTGGGGTGAAGTGCTAATGGAACTGAATATATTTTCTTTCAGAAACTTAAAGGTAACTTCTATGTTTAAGATTTTTTTTATGCTTTTGGTAAATATTTTGTTCCTGTCTGACAGATTCCAGCCCATGTTTTTGTTACTTAAAGGTAACTTAAGGTAAGTTAAATGTTACTTAAGGTAACTTCCGTATTTAAGAATGTTTTTTTAATGCTTTTGGTAAATATTTTGTTCCTGTCTGGCAGATTCCAGCCTGTGTTTTTGTTACTTAAAGGTAACTTCTATATTTAATTTTTTTTTTCTTTTGGTAAATATTTTGTTTTTGTCTGACAGATTCCAGCCCGTGATTTTGTCGGTGTAAATTCGTTGATCCCTTCTCAGAGCTGCTGCAAAGATAGAAGGATTAACTATACATTGTCAAATCAGCTGACAATTGTAGAGAAGCTAAGATAGCACTTCAAAGAAGCTGCTCTATTGTTAAACAGCAAGGCAAGCTCATCCCGATGGATTAAGCTAACTGGCATTAATGCCAAATTTTGAATCGACACTCATAATGATGACAACTAAAATGTTTTTTCAAAATAAATATAAAAAATTAATTCTTGTTTCCCGCCACCTAAATTCAGTTGAAAAAGTGACGGACTTTGTTACGAGTTTTCCAAACGCTTTTGTCCGAATTATCGATACGAACATATTCGCGATTTTGGCATTGGAATGAGCAATGCAGGTATCAACAACGAGCTCTCTGTTCAAAACATCACCGCTGCTAGAAACGTGATGTTTAAAATGAGGGGAAGATCAGATCCCATTCCAATTGTGCTATTCGAAGAAATAGGCAAACCGAACAACAAAGAAATAAAGTTGTGTCGAATTATATTTGAAGTTCCAAGATATATTGGGAACCCCAAAGTGTGCTGTAAGTGTCTGAAATTGAAACACACACAACTTCATTGTGAAAACATAAGATGGCGAACTCAGTAGGGATTGCCATTTCTACACGATATAAAAAGAAATTATTAATTTGGTCAGAGACAATGGTATCTTTTTCCATGAAGCAAGGAGAGTAGTGACGTCACCAACTACCACGCAAAAATTCCAGAGTGATTCGGCAGTTCATACTTTTGATAACCCCTTCATCTTGGATTTTTAAAAACATCTTTGGAAAAATGCACAGAAATTCATGCAAATGTTAATAATTTTTTTAATATATAACAGAAAATCTAAATGCTGGCATCATATATATATATATATATATCAATATAGATAGTTGGCCTGGTCGGTAGAGCGTTGGACTCGTGTTCCGTAGGTTACGGGTTCGAAGCTCGCCGGCCAAAATATTCTCCGAATGTGTGGCGATTGGCGCGCTTTAAATCTGTTCGTGGTCGCAAAGTCCTCCATATCGAGAGTAATATCACTGAGGGTACTGGGTCAGAGGTGATCGTTCTCTGTTCCAGATCTAAATTACGATCTGAGATGTATGAATGAATTTGCATGAATGTAGTCCGCCCCCTAAAAAGGGTTGTGACGTGTGTGTAGCTAAGTCGTACTCTTGGCCCTAGATGGCGCTACTTGTAAAACAGAGAAGCATTTCTTAGGCTTAAAATCATCTGCTGATCGTATCAATGAGGGCTTGTCCATGGCAAGTGCCATTAATCACAACACACAGATTACGTATATATCCGGCAACACACATAAGAGATGTATATATCCGGCTTAAAATCTGCTGATGTATCAGCGGGGCTTGTCCATGGCAAGTGCCATAAGTAACAACAACAGCATATTATCAGTATTATAGTTGAAATTGGGTTAAGAAAAAAGGTTTCGTTTGTTAAAATTTCACGGATTTTAGAATTTATCACGAAACAAATGAGTCTGGTGGCATTTAAAATATTTATTTATTCATTTTGGCATAACCTAGTAGTACACAAATATTTTACAATATTCACATTATTGTTTAATTTTGTGAAATATTGTACAATATTATGCTAAAGAATGTGCTACCTGGTTAAATTGATTTGATTTGAAATATTTGTAATTTGAAATGAAATTAAATAAATTACCGAAATAACAAAAATTCTTTTGGTTCTTCCCCCCCCCCTCCTTCTACAAAATATTCTAAAGGTATAAAAAAGAGAAATGAAATCATTACACATAAAAATACTGAATTAAAATTACCAAGATTTTTTTAAAAAAAGTTGAATCAAAATTTCTGAAAGTGAAGGAAGGTAAATTAATGAAAAAGAGTTGTAACCAGCCTTTCGATTGCAAGTCATGCAAATTCTAAATTCTGTTGTCTATATATTATTTTTATTGAAATCCTTTTCTATCTTATCAGAGAAAGTTTAATAAAAGAAACGCACAGAAAGTGTATTTAAAAATCACAAACTCTATTAATTATAAATTGATTGATTATCAAAACTAAAATACCTTCAAATTAACTTTCTATATGATAAAATAAATTGTACATTTTAAAAAAATATTTATTGCAAAATGTTTAGCAATGTTTCATAGAAAACGTTTGGAAAAATCGGTATCATGTAGGATATAAATACGTATTTGTGTCTCTCAAATTATACACTTTTAGGAATTAAAAAATATTTATATTTTGAAAATGGAATACTATGTAATGTTATATTCTAGACTTGTAGTCGATAAAAATGTTTTAAAAATATTTCATAATGGAAATAAAATATAAATGATGATTAGAATGAGACAGTATCTACCTATTCAAAATACTGTATAGCTGGAACATTTGTCTGCAAAACAGCTGAATTAATCTTTTAAACAGATATTTACCTAGAAAGCATTAATATTCTAATCTCTGGACAATTGGGGTTTCGCAAAAATTTATCAACGACTTACCAATTAATCAGAGCAATTCAATTCATAGAAGAAGAATTTGAAATTAATTTTTAAAAAGCAGCTGCTATTTTCTTAGATATCCAGAAAGGTTTTGTAGAGTCTGGCAAGAAGGCCTTATTTACAAACTAATAATCTATAGCATTCCGCCAAACTTAGGCAAAATTATCATATCCTATTTCAGCAACAGATCTTTCAAAATTAGACTTAATAATGTCCATTCAGTAATTAAACAAATTCAAGCAGGAGTTCCACAAGGATTCAAGCAGAGACCGGTCTTATTCTCAATTTTTATTAACGGAATATTAAAACAATTTAACACAATGATGTGTATGTCTGTTGCAATACTAGCTAGGAATAAAATTCAAAATTACATCTCAATAGCTTTAAACC
>JAOUZG010043444.1:1251193-1278537 GCA_026289955.1 Argiope argentata | reverse complement strand
TTTTTGATTATTATTATTGAATGAAAATTATTTAATGATTCCTATTTATCACAAATACTGGTAATAAATCCACAAAGATTTTTTTTAAAAAAAACAAGCTCTGTAGTTGCAAATAAAATGAAAACAAAACATTTAACAATTTTTTTTAAAGAGCAATTTTAGAAATGAGCAAGTCTAAATAGTGTAATGCCTTAGAATTTACCAATATTTATCAAATGAAGAATCCTATTCAATTAATTGTTTTATAATTTTGAACTTCTTTGGGAAAATAAAAATTAATTAAAAGAATGATAAATACAAATTGAGTTAAATATACTTTCTCAAAAATTAATTTAAAAAAATAAATAGGAGGGAATAAACATTCAATCAAATTTAAAAGAGTAAAAAATACTTCTTAATCAATGATATGGTGGTAATGTTTTTAAATATTGTTTTTATTTTTAATTAAAATCCAAAAAAAAAATATGTCCTTAGTAAATTTTTTATGTCCTAGAATCAATTTCTTGCCATATTTCAAATTCCTAACTTTAATTATTTGCACTGCACATCTAGACACAGTAGTTTTTATTTTTATGTACACAAAACCTAAAATTTGTCGAGATGGATCCAACAAATATCAGTTTTCATATAGACAAAAATCATTTGATTTCAAAAGTTATTTAATTTTATTTTAAATGTATTGGCCCCCCTCTTCTGTTTTATTTATCAACTTTTGTTTTATTTGCTCTTTTCTAGAAAAATAAGCACTTTTAAGGTACTTAAAAATGATTTTAAAATTTCAGCACTATCGATGATGGTATGCACCTTTTAAGCTTAATTGAATGCACTACCACAAATCATTTTTCTTTTCAATATATTTTTGTTTTAAATTTAATATTGATTAGTTAAATTTATAGTAATTTATAAAATACAAACACAAAATCAGCATTTTTTTTTCTTGTCATTATTACTACAAAAATAATTACAAAACTGTTACTAAGAAAAATTAAAAAGTTTCATTATTTTACAGAATTTATTGTTACTAATTTTGATAAATTAGAAACAATTGCCATTATTACTACAAAAACTACTACTAACTAGTTATTATTACTACAAAAATAATTACAAAACTGTTAATAAGAATAATTAAAAAGTTTTATTATTTTTCACATTTCATTGTTATTGATTTTGATGAAAACATTACAATTAGTCGAATGGTACGATAAATATTTACAATAACTGACAATAAGATTGATACTATTAGAAATGAAAAAGACATTCAAAAGAAAAAATGGCTAGAAAAGATTTTTAAATTCGATAAATGTGCAACTTGTCTCATTTTACAATCCTTATTATATTCATTGTATTAAGCACTCAAAAAATTAAATTAGAAGCAAAAGTGATTCAATTCCAATAAATTCAATAATGCATCAATATAATTGCAATTTATTAAAGCAATGGAATTTTATTGCATTGGCTTCGAAATTTACATATCTACAAATTCCAAGATAGTTTGAGTTTTTTAAAAAAATTACAACTATTATTGCTACCATGGGCTTTTATATTTATTGAAAGCTAATCGGATCACTTTAAGAAATTATCCAGGATTTAATTATAAATTTAAGCACCGTCTTGACTAGAATCCCACGAATTATGAAATAAGAAAACTGTCGATATTCCTTAAGTAGGAGAAACGGATAAAGAGCAATAAATGCACTATAACGTAAACCTAAGTTTTTAGGTTTACCAGACAGCAAATCCTGAAGTGACGTCACTTTCGTCGTCGTTTGTTGGCGAAAGTGCCGACGATATTTTGCCGTGTGATAGGGCCTTTAGTCAGGCCCGGTACAAGAGCAAATTGATTAAAAATTTACAGTCAAGCATAATAATAAAATTATCACATAAAATTTTATCTTTACTAAATTTTCCTATCCTAATACATATAAAAATATTTTGTTAATAATTCCCATATAAATATTGCAACATTGGAAATAAAAGATTTAAAATATGAACATAAGCTGATTAAATTAAAAATGAAAGTGCTATAAAAATAATACTTTTAATAACAATAGAAATAGTGACGTACTTGGATATTTATTTGTAAAGAGTTTATATTTTTATATAAAAGTGAAAAATAAACTCATCTATTCATAAACTCATAATGAGCATACAAATGAGATAAGGAAAGTAAGCAGTTATACAGTTTTAATTTTATGAAAAATTTTACAAAGTTAACCAGAAAAAACAAATGTTCCATACAAAATTTCATTTAAATATTAATCCCTTAAACTTACAATAAATACAAATGTAAAAAAATTGATTTTGATTTATAATCAAATCAGGAAATCAATCATTTTAAATAAATTTAAAAAAGAAAATGAGTTTGGTTGATAAAAGAGCTGATAATGAAAACAAAAATTAAAGAATTGCTCAAAATACTTTTGAGGCTCTTAAGTTATGGCTTAAACATTAATCTGAATGAAATTCACATTTCACAATCAATGGTAAAGAGTTTGAATTTCAGATGATTTACATGAATTAGCTTTTCCTATACTGTGATTGTATATTTTCTTGAGTTGTAGTTAAATCATTTTGGTTGATTAAACTAAAATTTATTTTTTTCAATTGATTCCATCATCCCACTTCAAAAACTTTAATTATGTTATCTGTATCTTAGGAAAGCTGCTTGATCAGATGTCGTTTTTTTTCTTTTGCATTTATTCCACATATTCAAATTTTTATAAATATACATAATAAGTATATTTTTTCCCCTGAAGCAACAACTAAAAAGTTTAGGCAATTCCTACAAAAAAATATAACAGATACTATATATTTAATATATGGTGATGGGGTATATAAACTTAGTAATAATACCAGAAAAAAAGCTTCAGTAAAATATCCATATCCAGAAAAGTTAATAATAATAATAATAATACTTGATTTTGTAAGAAATGGAAATGAAAAAGAAAATAAAACTTATACAGAAATTGGTTTTCTATAAAATGACCTATATACTTTTTAAAAACACACTAACAATGAAAGGCACTATGATGCTTACATAATATTTAATTCAAAGAATTTATTCATTAATGTCAGAAAATTATATTTAGAGCTAACCATGGAAACAGATCATACAGAAGTGTTTTTATAATGCAAATATCAATCCCATCAAGAGGAAAATTCCTTTTTTGCTTACAAAATGATGTAAATCCTCAAAATTTGCTATTGATTAACTTAAAAGTATACAGAAAACAATACAAATATTTAAGGAATTTTATAGCTGAAGTATATAGTACTATAAATTGATATTTTAAAAAGTTTTGAATAAATAAATACGAGTACATGTTTTGTTTATGTATAATAATTGATTATTTTTTTATATTACATCTTTATAACACAAACATTCCAAGCATATAAATTTTTAATGTTGATAGATATTACTATGCTCTTATAAAATTCAAAAATATCAAACTCTACAGTCATGATAATAAATAATTTAATTAAATTTAAATAAGCTTAATAGCAAAATTTTGCATTCAGCTTAACATTCAAACATTTTTATGCATTAATATTACTTTTTTTAAAAAAATAAATCATACTATAATTCATAATATACTGATAATAAAATTCTGGATTTACCTTCAAAGTAATAATGTTTAGTATATTACCTTCTATAAAATCGAAATATAGCAAACATAATTTTTATTTTCTTCAAAATACTGTTCTAATACTATTATTGTAATGAGCAAAAACAATTAATTTCAATTTAAATGCAAGAAAACAAGGATATTAGATCCTTTATTAGTCTAAATATTACCAAGTTCTCCATCTCAAAATTATCAAAAGTCGGCTAGTGAGTCCGAAAAAAGGTGGGTTCACACGAGGCCAACTATTGCGCGCAATAAAAGGTCACGCCTACTTCAGAAAAATCACGTGCCCCTATTGGACAATGGCAAATAGTTGTTCCGTTGGGACGACTTTGCAATACTCCCAACGACGATGCCTCAACTCAGAGACGACAGTACAGGGACAACGTTTGTGCGCAGTAGTTGGCCTCGTGTGAACATATCTAAACAGGTGATCAGAATAGGATCATTTACTGTTAGATTATCAAAAAACAAGGTAAAACTGGGAAAACCAACAACCGTTTGGATCCGGAAAACCGATTTGATAGCTGAGCAGTGCTTAGTTATCAGCTGATGTTTAACTATGATTAGTGAATACGGCCGTATAAATAATCCAAAAACAATGCAACATACATATTGAAATCCCATAAAATTATTTTATCGTCTCTTTCTCTCTATATATATATTAGGGGGGAAAAAATAGTCAATCGAAATAATACATTATTTTATAAGAAATTAACTGTAACTTTAACGAGAGGTGCTCTCATTTTCAACCTTACGTTTTGGCCTTTTCGCTGTTTGCGTTTTACATTTGAAATTAAAATCTGTGAATTACAGAATTGGAATACAAATTAGATTTATGAACTGACATAATTCACTATTTATAAAGTGAAGAATTTAGTGGAAATCTATCCTTTCATCGGAAATTTATCCAACACAATTTGTGGGAAGCTGATCACGTGGACTATATTCTGTTAAATC
Source organism: Argiope argentata (assembly GCA_026289955.1). Taxonomy (NCBI): domain Eukaryota; kingdom Metazoa; phylum Arthropoda; class Arachnida; order Araneae; family Araneidae; genus Argiope; species Argiope argentata. The sequence continues at coordinate 1,273,951 of JAOUZG010043444.1, read as the reverse complement.
TGCCATCGCATATTGAACAGTAAGTGTATGAACTGAATTTTCAAACATTGTCGCCTATATTCTTCGATAATGAATGTCTTGTCATAAACTTTGATTTTTCTATTACTTGTTTTGCCTGAAGTTGATTCTACTAAACGAAAATGCCTCAATACTTTCAAAGGCCGGAAAATGCTCTTAAAAGAGCAAATGAGTTCAGTGATGTTGGAAAACAGCAAGCAGCTCTGGATGCTCTTTATGATGTTATTAAAAGTCGGAAACACAGAACATGGCAAAAAATACACGAGCCTATTATGAACAAATATTTAGAATTGTGTGTTGAATTAAAGAAAAGCCATGTTGCTAAAGAAGGTCTTTTCCAATACCGAAATATTTGTCAACAGGTTAATATTAAATCTCTAGAAGATGTTGTTCGAAGATATCTTGCACTTGCTGAAGAAAAAACAGAAGCAGCGAGGGAAGAATCCCAGCAAGCTGTTGTAGATATTGACGATTTGGATCAAGTTCAAACACCGGAAAATTTATTACTTAGTGCTGTTAGTAGTGAAGATACTCAAGACAGAACAGATAGAGTAGTTTTAACTCCATGGGTCAAATTCTTATGGGAATCTTATCGACAATGTCTTGAATTGTTACGTAACAATTCTCGAGTTGAAAGATTATACCATGATATAGCTGCACAAGCTTTTAGATTTTGTTTGAAATATAATCGTAAAACTGAATTTCGCAAGCTTTGTGATAATTTAAGAGCTCATCTGGGGCATATTAATAAACATCAAAATCAGCAAACAGCTGTCAACTTAAATAATCCTGAGAGTCAAGCAATGCATTTAGAAACTCGTCTTGTTCAGTTAGATAGCGCTATACAAATGGAATTATGGCAAGAAGCTTACAAAGCTATTGAAGATATACATGGTCTGATGAATCTGTCAAAGAAAGCCCCAAATCCTCGATTAATGGCAAATTATTATCAGAAATTAGCTCTTGTTTTTTGGAAGAGTAATAATTATTTATTTCATGCAGCTGCATTGTTTCGTCTTTTTCATCTGTCTCGGGAACAAAAAAAAAATATCACTGCTGATGAAATTTTGAAAATGGCTTCCCGTGTAGTTCTGGCAACTCTAGCTATTCCAATGCCTCCAAATCGTACTGAAATTGACCGTTTGGTTGAAACCGATGAAAATGTTATTGATAAAAATCATCGTTTATTGTCTACATTACTTGGATTGCCAAATCCCCCAAGTAGATCACTACTTATTAAAGATCTTGTTCGATTTGGAATCATACAGTATGCTCCAGTGCAGTTGCAAGACTTATACAGATGGCTTGAAACTGAATTTCATCCTCTGAAGCTTTGTAAACGTGTGCAGCAATCTTTTGAATTTTTAAACAAATGGGATGAATTTCCTGAACTCCGACAGTACATTGTACCTATTCAAGACATAACTATAGTTAGATTAGTAAAAGAAATATCCCAAGTCTATCAAACCATACAGTTTGCTCGTTTGTTGGAATTAGCACCTTTTATTGAACCTTTTACTTTAGAATATCTGATTGTAGAAGTAGCTCGCAGGAATGATTTACAAGTTCGCATTGATCACCGTAAGAAGTGTTTTCACTTCGGTGCTGAATTAAACGTTTCTCAGCGTGAAGAAGTAATAGAAGGTCCTCACCTCCAAAGTATGCCCAGTGAACAAATGAGGCATCAACTTGTTACCGTTTATAGTACTCTTACTGAAGTGGCACGTTATATAGAACCAGATAAATTGAAAAAAGAGAGAAAAGATATAGCCAAGGAAATAATTAAAGCTTATACATTGACTTCATCAAAGGAACATATGCGCTTGTTAAATAGGCAGCAGATTATTGAAGAACGCAAGGAAATGTTGGAGAATTTAAATTATCAAAAAGAAGCTGAAGAAAAGAAACTGTTGGAAGACAAACAACAAAAACTTCGTGAAGCCGAGAAAGAAAGGATGCAACGAGAGACAGAAGAAAGAACAAAACAGCGGCTCTTGCGTGAACAAAATGAAATGAAGAGGAAGGTAGTTATGGAGAAAATAGAGCAGTTGAAAAAAACTGAAATTGGTTGTAGAATATTTGAAGGTATGGATGAAGAGGAATTAGAAAAATTAGATCCTGATGATCTCCTTAATAAGCATGTTGAACAACTTGAACGAGAAAGAAAAGATTTGCAATCTAAGTTGCGCAAACAAGAAAGGAAAGTTGATCATCTCGAGAGAGCAAAAAGAATTGAAGAAATACCTTTGTTGCAGTCTGAATATGAAGAGAATAAAGTCAAAGATTTGGAATTCTGGGAACAGCATGAAAAAGAAAGAATAAAACTTATCAACGAAGAGAGGACACTTGCTGTCCAAGAACGAGATCGCTTGTTGAGACTGAAGGATGACAAAGATGCTTTCTTGGAGCGTCTCAAGAAAGCTAGGGCATCTGAATATCAAGAAAAACTAGAAGAATTCAATAAAACATTGGCAGAGGAAAGGAAGCTGAGAATGGAAGAAAGAAGGCAAAAAAGAAAAGAAGAGAGGAGATCTGCTTGGCATAAAGACCAAGAAGAGAAGAGACAAAGGATGATTGATGAGCAATTAAAACGTGAACGTGAAGAAGCCCTAGCAAAATTAGAAGAAATTGAAGCTAAAAAGAGAGCAAAAGAAAGAGAAATAGAAGAGAGGTTGAAACGTGAAGAAGCTGCTGCATTAGAGCGAAAACGTGAAGAAGAGAAGGCACTCAATCGAGCTAAAGAACCTGAAAGACCAAAATCGAATTGGAGAGAAAGAGAATTGGAAAAAAAACAGAGTTGGTTGCCAAGGGAGGAGAAAGAGAGAGAGCCATCTAGAACAGATACAGAGATGGATTGGAGGAGAAAAGAGGATGCCCCACCTCGGAGATTGGAGGATCGTGAGAAGACTGATGATTGGAGAAAAAAGACTGATCGACCTAAAGAAGGATCATCTTGGCGAAGAGATGCTCCTGCTGCTGCTGTTCCTCCTCCTGCTCGAGGAGGTGGTGGTGGCTTTGAAAGAGATCGCGATTGGCGGTCAGAAGATCGTGATAAATCTGATTGGAGATCTGGTTCTGGACCTGATAAATTCATGAGCAGAAGTAAAGACGAGCGAGATACTAGAAGACCTGCTGATTCTGAACGAAACCCAAGAGATAGAATGGATGATCGTGATCGCTATAGCAAACCATCTGATCGTGGCTTTGATCGAGAGAGGTTTGCAAAAGATGGCGATGGCGGAAGTCGATTGGATCGTGACAGGTATCCTCCAAGTCGTGGTGAACGAGATTCTGGTTCCAGAATGGAAAGGGGCGGCCGAGCTGGTGATGGCAGGGCAGAGGATAGAGGCAGTTGGAGAAGTGGAGGTTTCAAGAGAGATGCTCCTGCTCCTGACAGTGGTATGTCATGGCGAGATCGCAATCCTCCAAGAGGAGAACCTGAAGATCGAGGAGACAAAAGAGGGCCACCTCGAGATTCTGGTCGTCGAGATAGAAGTAATGAAGAAGAAGATGGGTTTACTAGAGTCCGACGTTAAATAATGAACTTTTATCTGGCTGTAGATTTTTTTTTTTGTTTGATATTGTAAGCTATTTCAATATTTTTTCTCAAATTTGTAAGGTATATTTTTTATGGTTTTAGTGGGAATATTTTTGTAATAAGTAGTTAAACTTTCTAAAATATATCTTATTAGTTTCAGTCTTACTATGTAATATATTTAATTTTAAAAATAAAATATTTGACTTAAAAAAATTGGTAAATCTTCTAAACTTTGTAAGTATTACTTTGCTGTACAATATTCCTTTATAATGACAGTAAGAATTTTCAATAGTAAAAATTTTTTCCATTTCTTCTCTTTAATTTTAATATATTTATTGTACTGTGACAATATGCTTATTTGATTGAATATTACTTTAGCCTAATGTTAAGATAAACTTTTACTTTGAAATTTACTTTAGAATTACTTTTGAATTCGTGACAAATTGTGGTGATTGCATTTGATAAATACTGTCTCTATTGTTATAAAATTCTATAGATGGAAAGATAATTAAAATAAGATTATTTATTTTATGTAGCATTCATTATTAGTTCAGATTTTTTTTTCAGCACATTTAAAATTTAATTAAGTTTTTGTCTAGTAGAATACAGTTAGTTGTCTATAATTCATGAAAGTTTCAACATTAAAAACCTGTTAAGAATATTTTGTTTTGTTTGTGTTTAAAACTTTCAGAATAAGTTAATCCATTAACGAAGCATAAAATGTATAAAAGAATGCAAAAGTTTTTTTTTATTTGTTACTGAATAAGATACAAATTTTTATTTATCATTATCTCTGAGTGTTAATATTTCAAAAATTTTGTACAATTTACAAAATAGTGAATGCGTGATTTAAAAATGAATTGATTGATTTCTTGGCTTATAATTATGTTTAAAAAATTATGTAATCTTTTATTGAAGTTATCTATTAAAATAATTCAGAAATCATGCATCTTGTATTTTTTAAAACAATGTAACTAATTTTACAGCCAAATCCAATATCATATAAGTTAACTGCTATAAACAGTTTTTCTTCCAAATTGTCAAAATATATTTTTCATGTAATTTTTATCATTTTATATTTTGTTAGTTCTTATAAAACAAATTTAAGTTAACCAGTGGCAGAAAGGCTTTTGATAGTAATTATTTCATGGAATTTTTTGTAAGAGGAAAGAAAAATTGACAAATGTAAAACTTAAATTCTTATAGAACTTGGTTAAATTAATTGACCCCCAACTTTTATACTGAGACAAATAACTTCTTTTGCTCAGAAAAAGCAATAATAAGATTTTAATGAAGTTGTCTGGCACATCAAGATAGACTTAAAATTATGACACATCTACTAAATGGATAAATTTTTTTTTATGTGGGCTTTCTAGCTTAGAGGTAGCTTATGTTCTGGGAGTCCCGGTTCGGGCATGATTGTTCTTCTGTGTGCTATTTGTGAGATGTGTGACTGTGCCCTCATGTAAAAGGGGGCTGTGCAAGCGACTGATGAGTGGGTAGCTAAAATTGTATTCTTGCCGCTACTTGAAACAAGATACACATATCTTCAACTTAAAATCTGATGTATCAGTGTGGAGCTTATCCAGGCAAGTGTCATAAGTAACAACAACATTTTTCGTAATGAAATGCTGTTAACATAATTTTAATATTCAAACTCAAAAAAAATTATAGTTCCTCATGAAGATAGTTTGTGGATGTAAACATCTTTGTTGAAAATAAATTGTTCTGCTTAAGAAAGGTTACTTTAAATTGCTTATTTATAAAATGATTGAATTAAAATATTTTCTACCACTGTCCTTATTTAGATTTCTGTGTAAGATAATGGAATATTTAAGTACATTTTGCTTACTTTCATGGAATTGAAATCGATTGAAGCAAATACTGAAGATCAAAATGTGGTATAATAATTTTAAATGCATTTTTTACTTATTTACATCTCAGAAAAATTTAATTTTAATTATATTTATAAAAGCAGTAATTTTAACCACCAAACTATATTAAAAAGAGGAAGGTTCTAATAATTTGTTGATTGTACTTTAAAAAAATAAGATTTTAGAAAGTTATCAATATTTACATATTTTTCACATGTTAAAATAAATATGAAGAAATCTTAGTCTTAGGTAAAAGTTGATAATGTTTATCAATGATATGAAGTCTAAAGTTCACCAATAATAGCATGTTAATGCACAAATGCCAATTTTTTGAATCATTAACCTTTAATAATCTAGAGTTTCAATTTTGATACCAATCTTTTAAACCGAATGTTCACATTACTTTTAGTTTTTTTTTTATAGGTTGGCTGTACGTATTTTACTGTTGTATAATATTCTTTCCAACGAAATTTTAAAAAAAATCAAATGTCATTATTGTTTTATTTTATCTATGACATATTACTCGCACGGCAAAGTGAACAAGTAAACACATTATACTAAAAGTTTTGTTGAATACAAATTTGATATATTTTCTTTTTCTGAAGAATATAAATACTTGCGATAATAAAAACAATCAATGTTATTTCATGCATAGGTATATCTGATTTCTTTATGGCATTATTGCCTGAAATATAAAAATTGATATGTTTTTTTTTTCTAAATAAATATGTAAAATAAATATTGTGATTTTTTTAGCTATTTTTCCCTTCATCTAGACCCTCATGCAAACACAGTAATATTAAAAATAAATCACTTTCGTAAATCAATCTACTAAGGGTTAAAACTATCAGAATGAATTTTAAAAATGTCTGTGTTATGTCATTGGTAAACATAGTCAATGGATTAATATGGCACTTGACTATTAATTGTAGGTATATGGATAATATACAAACAACTTTTATAATATTAATATTTGGTTAAAATCAAATAGACCAAAAATGATTTTTAGTTAAATATTGTTTAACAAATTGCATGCAAAAGAAATCATAAGATTTCAAAAATTGTATGTTTTCTATGTATTTTGTTCTGCCTTTAAAAAAAATTGAATAAAGAGTTGAATATGTATTAGAATTCTGTAAAAATAGGCACCTGTTAGGTAATTGTTTACAGCAAATGATTTAATGTCGGCCTAAATTTGCAAGATTGTAACTTATTTTATTTTGGATTATATAATACATGTCAAAAATACTATATGAGAAATTTTTGGCTTAAGTATATGTATAAATATATCTAAATTTAAAAAAATCTAAATTTAAAAATATTTTTATTTTTGAGTATATTTCAGATTTAATTCATTTTAATTAATGCTTAATTTTTATTTTCTTTTTGTCCATAATTTTTCAATATTTTGAATAGAGAATTTTTAAATAATGTAGAATTTTCATTTGAGGAAATGTAAACGGTTAAAGAAGCTCTATTATTTAAGTATATAAAAGTTGGTAAACTCTGAAAAAAATTACCAATTGATTTAAAATTTAACTTTTCCTTTAATTTTAGATTTAGTTGGTTTACAATATGGCTAGAAAAAAGTTTATTTCTTTCCCTTGATGAAATTGCTTTTTTTCCCTCCTTCCTTTAACAATATTTTATCTAAAGAATTGTATGGATTCTACATTACAATATTTGATGATATTTAAAAAGTGCTAGTTAATATACCCAACATTACTTGGAATTGAAATATTTTCATGCAGCATATTTAATTTAAAAACCAGTTTTATATAAATTCTTATAATCTCTTTATTTAACTCATGTAAAGGTCCTTAATCATTTGTAATTGCTTAAGAAGAAAAATAGTTAAAAATTGTGATGGAATTTCTGGTGGTGAAACAGCAATTTCACAAAATAGTAAATCCATAATCTTAGTATTATGGAATTGTTTGTGCTATGTTACATTAATTATACTAAAAAATTTCTTAAAAATTACACAAATTTACAAAGAAAGATGTTTTGAATTTTAAGAAGATAATAAAATATTAATTACAAAATAAAATTGCTTTAAAGTTGAAGGAAAAAAAGTAACATTTCAGATAACTTCTAATTAATTGAATGACATTTGTGCTAGAAAGTTGACAGGATTCTTTTTCTAACCCTAAAGAATAAATGCGTTAAATTTGATTGAAATCGACCCAGTTTAGAAAAAAAATGTGGAGCTAACTTAGCCATAATAACTTATGTTTATATTCAGATAAATGATTATCTTAATATAATCACATTTACTTTAAGGTTTATTCTTTGAATGCATAGTCAAAATAAAATCCAGAAATTCCAAATTTATTGACTGGCTACATCTAAAGCAATATAACTTCAAACAATCAATTTATAATTATTTTTCCACTATTTTATGAAAGTTATGTGAAACGCATGTAATTTGTAAATCTGGGCTACCTAGAATCTCCACATATATGATACCAAAAATATTCTATATTTTAAAGCACTTTTAAAAGGAGTTGCAACAGATTTCTTTAAAGGAAATAATTATATATTATATTTCAATTAAGGCAAAAAATTTTGAAAGTTCTCTTTCAATTATGATATAAGGACTATGGCTAGAATTCTAACGAAAATATTTGTATATATTCTAATTTGAATATCAAAGGAAATGGAATGTGAACATGTTTAGTAATACATAATACAGGGACAGTATAGCAATTGTTTTAAAAAAATCAAATTTGAGATTTTGACGAATTTTTAACTTCCCTAAATTCGAAAAACACATTTTTGGACAACGTTCGTTTGTATGTGACAAAGATGCTTCAAAAGCTCTTTCAGCTAGAGTGTGAAACTTGGTATTCAATTTTTACATCGAATTTCTTGATTTCTATCAAATTTTCCTCAAAATTTGTTCATAGGGTGTCTATCTAGCTATTCTAAGTTAACATAATTACAAAATGAATAAGACAAAGTGCTAAATATGGTACACACATTCAACTTCTATTGCGTCGATAAATTTTGTGCCAAATCCAACGATGGCCTAACTACTGTTTGTCTGTACTTTCAGAAAGCATGTAAATGAGCTTATTTAAAAACGCAATGAATTTAATATATTAAAGTTGGTATGGAATTTCATGACTACAATTGTAATTTTGTGGCAAATCTTTTGATTTCTTGCCTAGAAAAGTTTTTGCCAATTTGGCGAATAGCGAATTTTTTGGGTACTTGCCAAGAAAAGAGTTCGCTAATTTAGCGATTCAATGTCAAACTCAATAGCATGTAATTTGATGAATATTTATGCGCATAATTATTATATACATTTATCCGTTTGAGTATATTTTAATAATTTGGCGATTTTTTTTCTTGGCCCTTTTTGGTCGCTGTTAAAATCAGCAACCACCAATTTTTATTTCATTTGATTAGAAAAAGCGCATTTAAAGCGTAGACTCGATTTTTGGATGCTATTAACTCCATACCAGAGTTTAATCAAGAAATAATACGCCAAGAAACACGTGATAAATTCAGTAAAAATTCTAAATTCATTCCAAAGTTCAATAATTTGAAACTATGATGCGCCAATGTCAAGTCAAGTAAGACGTTCTATTGAATATATCAGAAAGTGTTTTTGGGTATCACTTTCGCTAGTTTATTGCAATACAAAATATAGATTCCAACTGCAGTATAGATCATTTTTACGAGGCTGGAGAGATAATGATTAATATTTAAGAGAATGGGGAAAATGCGTTATTTTGTTAATTAAATTTGACATGAATTCTACATTTTTTGGTATTCTAGACTATATATATATAACTTACGATGATTAAATTCACATTTTAAAGACTTTTTTGTTTATTTAAAGCTATAATGAGAACAAAACAATATTAAAGTGAATATAGCGAATAAAATTAAAAATACGAATCAAAATAGTTTGAGTTCCATAAGAAAGGAAGAGTATTAAAAAAAGGGAGAATATACTGCGACTATTACTATCCAACTTCACTCACAATTCAAAACATTGCAAAGTTTTGTTATCTTTACCGTTCGCTACAATGCATTTTAATCCTGTATGATTTTATGAAATCTTTTTACTAAATCCTAAATTATTAGTTTGAATAGGTAAAGTTTTATAGATTCTTCAGTTTTTAATCATTAAAAATCATAACAATAAATCATTTTTTTTCCTAATTATAATGTAAATAAATTTTTATGATTTTGTCAGATGATTAAGAGAAGAATTGATTTTATTTTCATTGCTCAAAACACGGCATGTATTTTGACTGAAAAATAAACATTTGTATTGCAGATCCCCGTACATAAACAAATTTATATGTCATTTAATATAATTGAAAATTGATGTATATAATTTTCACGATTCTCTGTCAAATTATACCTTATTTATTAGTTGCTAATTTAAATGTTTCTTCAGAATCGAGCATTTCAAATATACAGAAAAGTAAATTTGCTTAAATTTGTCTAAGAATCTTGATATTTTTTAATTCTGATACGTACCCATGATTTTACTCTGTTTTTTGCTAAATGCACCGAAAAATATACCTAATTGTTTGCTTTTGCTTCACTGATCAAAAATTTTAAAGCACGAAATTATCAGATATATACTTTTATCCATAACTTAAATACTTAGATTTCTGATGTGACATAATATTTTTTAAACTTGATTTTTAAAATGAAAAATTAATGTTAGCTGAAATGAAATATACTGGAATTTATTTATAATATTTGCTAAACTATTTTGTATCAAAAAAGTTTTCTTTTTTAGTTTACTAGCAAAGGTGTTTGTAGTTTTATTTGTTCTTTCTATCCATAACTTATGAAACCATATTTCAAATCTAAAATTCTCTAATGAATACTGCAACTTTGATATAAAAAAATTAAATGATAAAAATATTTGATAATATATTGTTAATGTTTTTTTAAAAATAACTTGATTATTGTTAAATAACTGAATAATGTATTTTTAGTATGAAATGGGTAATGAAAGGTAAAATGACAATAAATCTGATTTTTTACTGTTTGAACAAATATTGTCTTCATGGATAAAATCAAATTGAATGGAAAAAAGATTGATTTGAATATATCATATCTTAATTTTTATTACTTTATTTTTAGTGTGATAGCAGTCTGCATAAGTTTGGTATGAAATGCCTTTGCATTAATATAGTGACTACCAACTCTATGCCAATTTAATAGGTACAGCAACATTCATATTTCGAAAGAAATTTCGAAAAAAAATTTTTTTGCAAAAAGCAATTTTTTATTGTCTGCTGATTTAAGATTTGCATATCTGTGTTTTTTTAAATGTTATTTCTGTAAAATTAATTATACTTATGATTTTTTAGTTTAGAGATTTTTAAGATAAAATATTTTAACATATCTATGTGACTTTTTATGCTTAATGATTGTTACATTTTTTCATATATTTATTATAAACTAGCCGCCTTTGGCGACCAGTTGGTTCGCCAGTATTAATGCTCGCTAAAATTTTCATATAATATTTTATGTAGCTGTGTCTCATAAGAGGTTTCTCACCAAAATATTTTTAAACCAAACAAATTTTGATAATCATATGATTAATTATAGTATTATTTTCTTCAGATGTTCTGTTCATTGTACTACTCGTCTTTCTCTTTCTATCCGAGAAATGATTGTCCCAGAATTGATAGGGAGGGAAAGGTCTAAAATTCTACGTTTTTATAGAATAATGAGATTCAAATTTTCATAAATGTAAACACTCTAAACAAATACAGACACAATTGGTTTTCAAGAGATGCGAAAGTTTAAAAACAGCTTGGAAAATGCCGCACACAGAGGAAATAATGTTGACACACACACCCTTCTTTTCTTTTTTTTTCTATCCTTTTTTTCACTATTTTTCTTTTTACAAACTTTTTTTCCCCCTTGGTTATTCTTTTTTTTCTTCCCTGCCCGGACTTTATTTTGAGCAGGCATAGATTAAATATTCATACCGTCTAATAATAAAAGCTACTATTTTCTTTCTTTTTTAAACATCCTGTTATCTATGAATGGAAATCAACTGACTTCACATATTTCTTTCTAAACAAATCATAATTTATTACTTCCTGTTATCTAACTCAGTTTGTGTGGGGGAAGGAAATGAAGATTTTCGGCGGGAAAGTAAGGAAAGTGTTGTTTTAACTATTTTCCACACAGTTTTTTAATTTTTTCTCTCCATAAGAACCATCCTCGTGTCTTAACGAAAATATTTTTTTAAAAATTAGCCGAATTGGCCGAGTTGTTCTCAAGTTTTGTGCTTAACAACGCATTTCGAGTTGCATTTTTATTAATATAGATTTAATAAGGATACTGGCTGCTTTTGATGAGATTATTAAAAAAATTGTGATATTGATTTATCAGATATGCAATGATTCAGTGGAATTATGATTTACAAAAAAGGGTTCTTTTCCCTTAGCCAGTGCAGCATAAAATCACCAAAAAAATTTGGGGGAATTCTACATTATTTGTCTATTTTTTGCTTTAAAATCACTGCAATCAATTTGGCAGAATTCTACATTATTTTGTGATTTTTTACTGGCACTCAGCTAACGGAAAAGTATCCAAAAAAGGTTTACCAATTTCCATTTATGTTTCCCAAGAAATTTTTGCAACAAAATTATAAAAATTTAAAAATTGATTTCTTTCCACACACATAAATATTATGAATTTCGAATTTCAATCAAGAAAACTTTATATGTGTGTATATATTTTATTATTCTACAGAAATTTTAGATTCCGCAAGACATTTTAATTTCTTCACCTGCTTTATTATTTTTACTAATGAAATATAGGTATTTTATTCTTAGGAATAAAGTTTAAAAAAAAACAAAGATAATATTCAAATTATATAAAACAATAATAATAAATTAAGGAATTTTAATTTCTCTGACAACATTTTTTTTGTTAGTTAAAGCATATATAGATTTAAATGAAAGAATAAGTTTGCTTGGTTGTAATTTTTTTCTTTATTTGAAATTTTGTGAGTTTGCTTACATTAAATTTTTAATACATTAATTTTTAAAACTTTTATTATAAAATATATATTTTCTTTAAAAAAAGTTTAAAATTTGAGGAAGTCAAACTAATTCTTTTCAAATTGATTTCAGATTCTGTTTAGAAATTGTCAAAAATTTCAAACTATTATATATTAAAAAAGGATTAAATTGCGATTAAAAATAAATTCAGAAAAACAAATTATTTAAGCTGCTTCTGATTTATGCACAGATCTGAAATATGTACAGTTCTGATTAGTGTCATCAGAAAAATACTGGTATAATGTATACATAAAACCATATCAGAAAGTAGAATATTTATTAGTACAACATTTATATTATTCATAAAAAAAGATTAATATATTTATTTGGTTCAGATTTTATATACTGTGGAGTTTGATTGATTTGCATATGTATAGTCATATGTTTTTGATAATTTCAATTTTATCTCAGATCTGAATTTCCTCTGAACTTAATGTTAAAATATTGTCTATAATTTAGATTTATTTAAATTAATAGAAAGAAAAAGCAATTGTAAAAATTATTTTATCTTGAACGGTAGTGTATTCAATTAATAATGTAATAGAAAGTCTCATTAAATATATATATATATTAAATGTAGTGCATATGAATTGTATAGATTGTTTTAATGTTTCCTTGTTCAATTATTGTATCCAAAGTACAATATGCTGTTAATTTATTCAAATTATATATTTTTAAGTTATACCATTTATTTATTTAAATTACGAAATATTTATATTCAATTTTCTTGTGTTAATTTTTAAATCCAATTTTTATAGTTTCAACATTTTTATCAATCAAATTTTTATTGTAGTTCTATCAGTTTTTTTATGAGCAAAATTTCATGATACTAATCTAATAGAAAGGGTTGATATGGTAATTTAATGGAACTTTATTTCCTTTCATAATAAGAAATATACAATTCTAATAGTATGTTTTTGAAGCTGTTTATTTGGTTCTCAATAGTGATTAATATTGAATATATTTAAAATTAAAACATATTTCAATGCAGGTAACTGTATAAATATTGAGTGATAAGGCAGCAAATCTGGATGGCAAAGAGGCAATGATTACTGCTGGAGAACCCCAGGAATTCATTCCATTGGGTCGAGAACACCTAAAAGTTCACCCTGGGGATGTCTATCTACCCACTGAAAATGTTCCGGCAGCTCCATCAACCAATGATCATAGTCTTACTAGAGATTTGCTTAAAGCTCTCCGAGGTGTCACTTTGAAAGACCAAACAGAAGTATATAATATCTCTCTACATCTTTTGTTGCATATTGTTATTAGTCAATACAGGATCTATAAATATATGTTTCTGTTTTATATGCTGATTAATAAAATATTAAATGTATACATGAATACATTAAAATTACATGTTACGAATTCTTTATGCAAATAGTAAACCTTTTGAACTATTGAAAACAATAGAAATATGGGAGATTTTTATATTGGCATTAAAACTGCAAATATCTCTTAGTACATGAAATAGTATTTAAATGTATTATTTTTTAATATCTCCTCTTAGCACATTCATTCTAAAATCAATAATAGTCTAGAATTGGTAACAGAGATAAACACTGCTAGAGTTGACATTTGGTAGGTTTAAGATAAACTTGTTATTCTTTTTTTTCTCTCCCATGATATGACCTATGATTTATGTCTTAAAATTTCACTTTTTATTTAATCCCATTTATTTTTTAAATCTTCAATCTATTATTTCTTAAATGCTTTTGTTCTATTAATATATAATTGCTCTATCATTTCAACAGGAAAAAAAAAAATTTTTTTCGATGTGAATACATTGAAATGAAGAATTAAATGTAAATGCAAATAGAAAATCTGAATGAAAAAAAAAAGTGCAGAACAGAAAATATTTGCATATTGAATTAATTGAATATGTTATCTTTTGTACTTTAATTTTATTATTACTTTATTACTATTAGTAATTCTCTGTACTGTAGTAATTTTTAGTATTAATGTAGTTTTTTAGTAGTACTGTAGTAATTGGTAATTTTTTGTACTCCAGGGTTCTTACTATTTTATACTGTTTTTAATAAAAATGCATTTTTCTGAAAGTTAATACTTCATATTTAATTCAGCATTTATTTACATATAAGGTTGAATTATTTGAATATGAGTCATTAAGAAAGAAAATGAACTTTAATTAAAACTAATTACTTTTGTTTAAACCAATAAAAGTGGGCTCTTTTATTTTCACATTCTGCTTCTTTTGTCAGATCCAGAGATATAGATTTGAAGAAAATAAGTGTTAAAGCAAAGTGTCCAGATTTAAAAACTAAGTTTATATATATACAAATATAGCATAATTGTATGAAACATCGACAAATACATTGAAATATGAAATTTTATACTTATTAATTGATCATAAAATAGATTAAATTTGGACATAAAATAACCAAAATATTTCTGGTGAATCAATTCAATGATGACTTGAAAGAGAGAAATTCTCATATAAGGTTCTTATCTTTCATTATTTGTATACATATAAACTTAGGAAATTATCTTCCATTATTTGATTGTTACCCATCTTGTTACTAATTAGTGTTATCATGAGACTTTCTTGGATTTTTGATAGAAGTGACAAATACACACACACACACATATTCACATGATTTTTTATTGTCTTTAGTTAAATACTTCCTTACCTTTTTCCCTTTAAGGAACATTGGTTCTTAAAGGAAAACCCTGATGATGAGTCGGAAGAAGAATTTTATTGGAATGGAAAAACTGTAATTTGGAGCAAAAGCAGTGGTCATGGAGTTAGAAAAGTACAAAAGTCATTCACAATGGAAAGTAATGTATTGCAGGTAAGTTAGTTTTTTTTTTTAGAGGAAGTAGCAGAATTTTTAGTTTGGGAATTTAAAAAAAAAAATCAAGCTAAAAAAGAAGATTCCTTAAGATGCCAAGATCATAACAATGAGGGTAATGCTGGTAAATTTGTCAAATGTGAGTTTTCCTAAGATTCAAAAACAGCCTTTGAGTTAATAATTATTGACAATGCAGATTTGTTAATACTAATTTAGAAGAATATACTACAAAATTTTTCCTTGAATTATTGTTTAAATTTTATATATGCTCTGAAGGAAAAGGAGTACATAATAAATGACTTTTATGTTTACATTCAAAATTTGAATACATTTTTGCTTGGAATATTTATTTTCTAAATAATAATAATAATAAAACCTCCCACAAATAACTTTTGTTCAAAGGAATTTTGAAAGCAGGGCATTTGTTTTAAACTATTTTTATTTTATAATAAAACAGAAAAATCGTAAGAGAATGAATTCTTGTTTTTGATCATATTAACATGAATGCTTTTAATTTGAATCTCATTTTTTACGATGAGGAAATTATAGTGAAAAAATTAAATATTGTCTATTTAATGTGTATCTATTTGAAATTCTACTTAACCCATTAAATGTATTTATATTTTAAGAAATTTTTTGAAACTGCATACTTTTGACCTATATCCACAAAATTTTTATTTTTCTGAAAGGGGGGAAAAAAAGTTTGTGAAACATGTTTTATGCCTTTCCAAAATTCATTGATTCAATTTTTCTGTTGGAGACTTGATAATTTGCAATTTTTCATGTTAAATGCTTTTCAGAATCTTGTACAACAGATATAATTGCAGATTTTTGTTTTCGTGCATGTGTTTAGGTAGTGGTTCTAATTCTTTTTATATCTATCCTATTTAATCTCTAGTTTATAGTGCATGATAGTGGAAGTCAATAAATTTTCTCAATAATTTGCTTATAAATAAGCAAATCATTAAATAATTCAATAAATTGAATTATCTATTCTTCTAAATAATTCAATAATATATTCAATAATAAATTCAATAATATATTCTTCTCTAGAAAGTTAAAACAAATATTATTTACTAGCCGCCTTTGGCGACCAGTCGGTTCGCCAGTATTAATGCTCGCTAAAATTTTCATATAATATTTTATGTAGCTGTGTCTCATAACAGGTTTTTCACCAAAATATTTTTAAACCAAACAAATTTTGATAATCATATAATTCATTTACAGTATTATTTAGTATTATTTTCTTCAAATATTCTGTTCATTGTACTACTCATCTTTCTCTTTCTATCCAAGCAATGATCGTCCCGGAATTGATATTTTACTTAAGTGGTGGAGGGAAAAGTCTAAAATTCTACGTTTTATAGAATAATGAGATTCAAATTTTCATAAATGTAAACACACTTAGCAAATAAAGACAATTGATTTTCAAGAGATGCCAAAGTTTAAAAACAGCTTGGAAAATGCCGCGCACAGAGGAAATAATGGTGACACACACACCCTTATTTTATTTTCTATCCTTTTTTTCTTCTCTACTTTTCTTTTTACAAACCTTTTTTTTCCCTTTGTTATTTTTTTTTCTTCCTTCCCTGCCCCGACTTTATTTTGAGCAGGCATAGATTAAATAATCATACCGACTAATAATAAAAGCAACTATTTTCTTTCTTTTTCAAACATCCAGTTATCTGTAAATAAAAACCAACTGACTTCGCATATTTCTTTCTAAAACAAATCATAATTTATTACTTCCTGCTATCTCACTCGGTGTGGGGGAAGGAAATGAAGAATTTTGGCGGGAAAGTAAGAAAAGTGTTGTTTTAACTATTTTCCACGCAGTTTTTTAATTTTTTCTCTCCATAAAAACCATCCTCGTGTCTTAACAAAAATATTTTTTAAAAAATTAGCCGAATCGTTCAAGCCGTTCTCCAGCTTTGCGCTTAGCAACGCATTTCAAGTTGCATTTTTATTAATATAGATAATGATATTTTAAATGTCACCGTAAATATAATTTTTGTATTCCTTACCACCTAATATTTGAAGTTAACCTTCAAATGAATATTAATTATTGACTCTTAACCCTTGGAATGGATTAAACCAAAATCTGCCATTTTATTGTATGGCAAATAAAATTTAAGTAAGTTTATTTAGTAACAAATTATTGCTTTTAACTTTTGTTTTTTTCATGATTTAGCAGTTTGTGAGAAAATTTTCATTTGGATCCCCCCTATTCTATGTAAATTAGATTTATTTAATTTACACTATCCTTGGATAATTTGACATGCTGCAATCACTAACTCTTTTCATTATGTTAATTAAGGTTCTGTGGACAGAATTTAGAATCAGGAGTTGTAAACCAAGAATTGTGGATTCGGCTATTGAAATGGAAGATTCAGGTACGAGTTTCTTGTTGGTTTTTAAATTTTAGATAAGAACTAAATGATTTTTTTTTGTAAGATTAAAAAAACAATTGATTGAATCAAAATATTAAATAATATTAGTTACAATAGCCATTTGAATCTAGAAAAGATGTATTTTGTTTAGGTTTATTATTTATTTCTTCTTTAATTTTATTTATTTTCATGGCAATAGTTAAAAAATAGGGGGTTTTTTTTGGTGAAAAAATGTTGATGCATTATTGTTATTAGTAAATTAAAGCATAATTTAATTGTAACTGACGTTGTTCACCAAGATCATGGTGTAAAATTTATAAATGATTTTAAAAGTGGAAATTTAGAAAATGTTTAATTATTTGACTCATTTGAGGATGAATTTTTATGTTAATTTCATTTAAGACAATTTTATCAAATATTTCTAAGTATTTCATGGGGAGACATTTTTTCTTCATATCCATCATGCACAAAACTATAATTATTTCTTAAAATTTTTTACCAAATTAGGTCATGAAGCTCTGTGTGGCATATGCATTGTTGAAAACTCATCATTATCAGTTTTTGCAACAAGTGGTGAAGATTATATTGTAACTACACCTTTCCAGGTATTTAAATATTTTTTAGGAATTTTTTGTTTTATTTATTTATTTTATTTATTTTTTACTTCTTAGTTTTTTAAGTGCTCTGTAAAAAAGAAAATCTTTTATGTTGTATTTCATTAAATTATAAATAATATGTATGTCTGAACATTTGCTCTTGCTAAATTATTCAGTGTTTAGACTGAATCCACTTCATGTTCTTCTTGTCTTTTAATTTGTCTAAATTGGACTACATCATGAATCACTAATGTTCAATTATAAAATTCAATCCAATATTAATCACTCTACCAAAACATATTATTCCTATTTGTTGAGTGAGTGCTCTTCTACTTAAAATGGTTATATGTGAAACTTGAAAAACAATAAATATGAATTTGGAAAATACCTAACTAAAGGTAGTATCAAATAAAAAGTTTCAGAAAGATTTATTATATATATATATATATATTTGACTGATGAAACATAATTTTTACTTATATTTCGTAGTGATAGTTAAAAAACAAATTTTCAAAATTCTCATTTATAAACATAGGTAGTCTTTTTCAATAATTATATGTTTGTTAAATTTTAAGAGTTTTTTAATAGAAAGTTATCTGAGCAAGTTATATGGTGTATTTGTATTGGAATGAAAGACAAAAATAAAATCTAATAATTGAATTATAAATGGAATTGGTTTGATATAAAATATCTTAAATAAAAACAGTAAGTAATATAATAATATAATGGATTATCAGTATCAGGATATCTATTTTTTTATTCTATGAAGTTTTATTGATATTTGTTGTTTTTGCTTTTTGATTGTAGAGCTTTTTTAGTATTGATTAATATTTCATTTTAGATTTATTAAATGTTTTTTTATTATTGAGTTTAATTAATATTTTATATTGAAGTTTTAAAAATAGGAGAACATATCTTCCACTTGAATAATTGTTATAAAAAGAATAAATTGTAGACCATTTAGATTGCTTGAATAATCCTTAATTCTTGATGCGGAGAAAATGGCTGTTTTGTTCCTCACTTTCAAATAGGAGCAGATATAACTGTCTTTGAAACATACTACTTATTTCAAATGAAATTTCTTATTGTGCAGTAAAACTTGAGTTGCTTGTGAAAAAAATTCTTTACATTAAAATTTTGATTTTAAAAATATTTTTACACACTTTAGCACAGTAAATTAGAGATTTCTTCTAATGGTAAAATATTTTTTATATAATTTTATTTCATCGTTTGAAATCTTAGAATATTGCTGTTAAATATTTATAAAGGTATTAAAAAATCTTACTGGACAAGTGATCATCGAAATTTCTTTAATTACTGCATTTAGAAAGTACTTTTTAATATTTTGAGCATTAGTAATAATTAGAAATACAATATATTATAGTATATAGAATTATTATCTTATCCAAGAACAATTATATAATTATATATCTAAATTCACCCAGATACTCCTAGAATGAAACAATTTCTCAAAATCTCCAAACAATCATTCTGAAAAAACTGAATCTTATTTTGATTGCAGGTTCTTAGAGCATGGACTTCAAAATATGGTGTAATACTCGAAAGGAATCTAGCTCTTGATCGAAAAGAAAACACATCAAAACAGTAGGTATCAACTCTTTAACCGTGAACATCCAGCTCATTTTGTTTTACCTATTTTTTCATGTCAATGTTTAGTGAAAGTTTTTTCTTTTCATTTTGGAAATGATGTAATGCATGAACAATTCTCGTGTTTTTACTGAAAAGGAACCATATTTGTTTGTTTCATTATTTTGATAGTTAAACCTATTCTTTTTTTACTTTATATTATTTGTAAATGAATTTCTGTTGTTAATTTTCAATACTTATGAAATTTAGTACTATTTTATACAATTATTCTTTTCATTTTCTTAAATGAATTTTTCTCAATTTTTGAATAGAATCTGTATTGTATAGTTTTAAACTTATTTCTACTTGTTAATATTTATAAAAATTTTATTTCCTGTGGGCTAATGAATAAAAAATTTAAATAAAGTTTTATAAATCTTTAAAAATATGAATAGAATGTTTATAACTTAATTTTAAATTAATTAAAATTCCAGTTCTTTTAAGTAGAAGCATTCACAACTTGTACATCTCATCTTTTTCATACATGATAGCATTAACAGAAATAAAACAAAATATAGATATTGGTGGAATATAGAACCTGGATGACATACAATTAGCATTTTCATTGATATTGGAATTGGTTAATGTTTTTTTTTTTTTCTCATACTACCGAGTCTGTAAGATTTTTACTCAGTGATGTTCTGATTAAAATATATATTTTCATTTTCACCTGTGTAATTAACCAACCAATATTATTGAAATTGAATACTATGAGCTCATTCAGAATTAATTTTATGCTCAGTAAAAACTAGAATCTTGATCTAATAAATCCAATATAATAATTATTTTCTTTGTTTATTAAAGAGCACTATCTCATTTTTTTTTCAGTTAGCAAACAATTATTTTTAAAATTTAAATGTCAAGAGACACTGAATAATATTAAATTAATATTTCAGTTAGTAAGGAACAGATTTTTAATTAATTTTTTTGTCTAAAATTTATAGAAATCAAATAGACAATTTGCCTGTTATCTTCAGCATGATGCATCCTTTGGATGATATAGCTCCTGTCATAAAAAGAAAAGTAAATGGTACAGCTGTTGAGATTAATTATTTCTGTGATTCTTCGGAAGAAATAGTATTTTGTAGCTCTGATCCATCTTTCATCATGACTTATAACAAGAAAGGCTCTCATTCTGTCTGGAAATTACGAACTTCAACATTTCAGGTATCTTGTTGATTTTTTTTATTTACTGTATCTCTCTACAGTAAATAATTTAATGTTGATATTTGTTTATTTTATTGTATAATTATTGATTAAATCAGATTCATGATTTTCTAGATTTAGTTCTGCTCTGTTTCTTCCATTTATGTTGAAAATAAAATAAATTCCGAATATATATTTGAATATGAAGGGAAGATATGTTAAATAATCCCTTTCACAACCAGATTGCTCATTTGGGTTTGTAACTATTTTTAATTTCATTTAAAGCATTTCGATATAACTTCATGTCTATGATTATGTCAAACTGCCAGACATTAAAACTATACCATTTTAATTATTTTAAGTATTATCCATTGTCTTTATAATCCTTTCTGTTGGAAGTTTTGTATAATGATGCTATGGTACTATTAAAAACATTATTTTTTTCTATATCCAAAAATTTTCAGTAATGCAACATGACTTTTTTTTCATTTGTCTTGAAAACTTTGTTAAAACAGATATTAAACAGAAAACTTCTTTAAAAAAAACAAAAAAAAAAAAACTTTCAACAATGGTAGAAAATAATGTAATTAAATCTTGAAACAATTTGAACTTCAGAGTTTCAGTGAAATCTAATTCTTTGGAAAGTAGTTAATAAATATAACAAATCGCCAGAGGTTATCATAATTTTTTTTTATTTAACAGTTATGTTTGTGCAACAACATTTTTAGATATTAAAGTTTGGATGTTCAATTAAGTTTAATTTTTTTATCATTTGAAACTTCAAAAAATGCTATTCAAAGTTGCACTTTCTCACCCTTTAAATATGCTTAATTTTGTAGTTGTACGTCAGACTGACTAGACATACACATTAATCTTTATTATTAGTAAAGATATAGCATAATGCATTTATTACAAATTGGCTTCAGAACTACAATTTAGTTAGTTTCAAAATTATTCTGCAGGAATTAGTGACGTAATTGGAAGCTGCTATTATGTCAATCATTTCAAAACAGGTGACTAAAGATGAATTTATTTTACGAGATGCTTATAAAAAATGGAGGAAATATTGATGTTATTTTGTGTGTATATTCATATATAATTGCATAAATTTGAGTTTGCCCTAAATTGCTTTTATATTCTAATTTATACATTTACATAATTGAGATTAACTTCTAATTTATTATCTTTCAGGTTTCTTATATTTCCTCCTATGATATCGACAAATTCATTTTAGAATAAGCTAAACTGTTTCCTTTAAAAAATTGCTTTGAACTAAATTCCATCTTTGATATGTAAGAAAGCAAGAAGTAGTTTCATTTTTGCAACATTAGCAAATTTTATGTGATTGAGTTAAACTATAATTAAAAAGTGTTTTGAAATGATTCTTGTCATATCATGCAAGTAAATATTTTGTTCCTAACAAATAAAGTATAGCTCAACTTTTATATAATTTACATATTTTAATTATATTTAGCTGTTGTTTTTTTACATTCTTCTATACAGAATATATATATATATATATTGTTACAAACGAGCGAGCGGCACGAAAACTCACCAAAGTTGGCGACGTTTGGCGAGGAGCCTCGCGCCAGCTTGATTGGTTTGGCGAAAGGAATAGTTTAGTAACCGCTAGATTGTGCGCGATGTTTTGAGAATTTTCACGAGATTCAGGTGCACG